>CM060972.1:29836421-30026421 GCA_030765045.1 Tenodera sinensis
AATGCCAAAGCAGTTTTGAATGCCACCCAGAACAATCCACATACTAGTACACGGGTAGCTGCTCAGGAGGTGAACATCAGCCAGTTTTCTGTAGTGCGAATATTGAAACTAATAAGTTCCATTCTTATGGTTTGCATCTACACCCAGCACTTCACCGAAGAGATTTCGAAGCTCGAGTGATCTTTTGTGAATGGTTGCTGGAGCGAGTAGGAAGTGATGTGGGATTCGCATCCAGGATATTGTTTTCTGACGAATCAAGATTCCACAACAATGCAACTGGAAATCGTCACAATATACGCTATTGGAGTGTTGATACTCCTCATTGGGTAAGGGAGGCAGCATTCTAAGAGAAGTGGGCTGTAAATACTTGTTGTGCAATCTTGGGAGACCACCTTGTTGAACAATTATTCTTCGAGGGGAATGTAACAGGAGCACGCTACCTAGAATTCCTCTGTAGCTCACCCCTTATTATTAGGGAATGTGTCACTGCAGGAGCGAATGACGATGTGGTTTCAACACGATGGCACTCCTCCGTATCGGTCGAGGATCGTCTGCAATCATTTGAATGCTGCACATCCTGGTTAATGTATAAGAAGACAAGGACCAGTCCCCTGGCCTGCCAGATCGCCTGATCTGACACTCCTTGACTTCTTTCTCTGGGGTTATTTAAAAGAACGCATTTATGCAGAGGAGCTGGACAATCCAGAAACCCTTCCTCGGCGTATTACAGTGGCTTGTATATCTGTTCAACACTGTGTATAAATGATCCTTATTTTAATTGCACCTACCTATAGGTATGCTTAAACATCTACCTAATTGTAGTTCACCAATAAAGAAACAGCAAACAATGCCATAAAACATAAATAAAGCAATAAAAATAAATATAATAACCGTTTTCAGAGTAATAATTTGTAAATTGTGAGGATTGCACGGTAAAAAAATTAGTACATGCGGGTGATTTGAACCACCTTCACAGCAGACGGATTACTTCGGAGTGTTGCGCTCATTCCAATTGAGCTATCTAGTAACGTGTGAGGTAAACATTCCGTTTAAGATGTAATATTCGCTGGTTCCAGTGAACATTTGCAGAAAAGCAAACTTCAGCTGTCTAATTACGAATATATCAAAAGCCGATGTGATAACATCTATATTAGCACTAATTTCATCGTATGTTAAATATCAATGTTAAAGACGCGGGTAGAACCTAGTAATGGGGTCGATGTTTTCATGTTGGAGTATAAAATGCGGATTGCATAAAACTCGAGAATAAGGGGCAGCTGACTCACCTGGTATACATCATCAACCGTTAAGTTGAGGCATAAACTAAGAATGGCAAGATACAATTTTTGCTGCAGCAGAAAGGATGGTGGAGGAAGAAGGAAATGATTTTGGCCTATGAGCAAACCATCAGTTCGGTTCCAAGAGTGAGCGCATGAAGGGACGGGCAGTTTCCTTAAGAGACTATATGTATACAGTTTACTATGGAATTTTCGCGGGAAAAACAGTATGCTGTCATCAATGTTTCTTGTGCGTGAAAGGTGAAAGCTATCTCAACTTTAACCCTGACCATGTCTCTGTTGGTGGGAATGATGCCCTGGAGTATTTTAGGTGGATGATAAGGTTCAAAATAGCAAGAGTGACCAGCGCTGATTTGCTGAGCTTGGGCAGACCTTTCTCATCTTGTCCGTCTGCAAAGAAAACTCTTATTCAATATTCGGATATTATAAGAGTCATTTTGCGTCATATTCTCTTCCTAAGGGCATGTCAATCATCGGAGAATGTTAGAGACGTTTTGAAGCGGCAGTTGATGTCTGCAATTTGAGACGGTACTTCTAGGCTGGGAAGCCTGGAATAATACTTTTTGTGCATTAATGAGTAAAAAAAAAAAAAAAAAAAAAAAAAAAATAGAATCAGTGTGATTAGGTGTAATTAAGTAGAGTCTAAATATGGGCTTCTGTGCATATGACCTTAACCATCAATAGTGAAAATAAAGAAACACAAAAGGTTGCGCACAAGGATCTTGCTTTGGACCTGGGTTGTGGAAAGTAACGTACGATTCTGTATTGAATATTAACTATTCAACAACTACAGGAGCAGTGACGTTCGCGGATGACCTGACTACAGTAACAAACGGGGAAAATGCAATAGAAGTATAAAATGTTAGGAATATTGAAATGAATAAAATTATGAAATGGGACGCTAACAATAAAATGAAATTTAATGAATCCAAATCCCAGGTCATGCGCATATCAAGAAGGAAAAGAATAGAATCGAGAGACATAAAAGTTTACTTAAATAATAAATTGCTGAAACAGGTAGACAGTATGAAATACCTTGGAGTAATAATAGATAGCAAATTTAACTTTTCCGAACACATAAGCTATGTAGAAGAAAAATGCAAAAAATTAACTCACTCGATATCTAAGTCCACTAAGTTAATCACATAAGGCTCTCAATACCATCTATAAGGGAGCTATTTTACAATTGATCAGCATCGTGCACCCGTATGGATAGCGGGATTGTTCCCAATTAATCTAAAGGTAAAAGAAACAGAGAGACTGTATAATATAATGAAAGGAAAAGAGAACACCGATTGAGATGTAGATCATAACATAATATAATAATTGGCCACATCCTGCCGAAACAATAAGAACCGGCAATGGCGGAGAAGAAGACTCAAACCCCACGTTGAAAGTATATATAAATGGCAGCAAGAGCGAGATTGGGGTTGGATCAAGAGTTGCAATATTCATTGATAATGAACTTTCCCATCAACTAAACTATAAATTGGACAACAAGTGCTCAAACAATCAGGCGATCAACTGAAAGACCTAGTGCAGGAAAACAGGACAGCAACCATATACAACGACAGCCAAATAATACTGGTCTCAGGAAACAGCCCTAAAATCCATAAAGCCTTAATACATACCATACGAAGTCGAGTCAAGAAACTAAAAGAAAACAACTGGGAGATCAACTTAAAATGGATAAAGTCACATGTAGGCATCATGGAAACCAAATAGCGGATAAATTTGCAAAAGATGCCGCAAGCGACAGCAGATTGGAAACAAAGTGGAACAGAATGCCGAAAAGTGAAGTAATTCTAACACTAAAGCTCTCAAGTTTTAAAAAATAGCAAGAAGAATGGCAACAGACATCAAAATCCCTTTTCCCCATCATTAGTGACCGAATAAGAACTCAGCTGAAATTAACACCGAATATAACGACACTATTATCAGGTCATGGGAAAACTAAAGCCTATTGCTATCGTTTCAAAATAAATGACAACCCAATGTGTAAGTGTAGCCAAAATGAACAAACTGTAGACCATCTGATTGTTTAGTGTAGTCTGTTAGACATAGAAGAATCTTAAAAAAGGCTACAACAATAGCAGGTGAAAATTGGACACTCAACAGAAAAGAACTTAGAAAAACATACCAGAAGTTTTATTAGATTCATAGATAGTATAAATTTTGATAATTTGTAAACACAAATATTAATGTAAATTTTCAACAACATGTAACTGTGTACACTATGTAATGGAATATGCTGTTAAATAAAGTTCCTAAAAAAATCACAAGGTAGATGATGCTCCTCTTTCAAATCCTTCGGATTTTGTAAATCATACCTTTTATTCCTGCTTGTGAGAAGTAGTAACAAACTACTTGCAATGATAAAGCAATATTTCACAAATTACGAGGAAAATACTAGTTATGAGACTAGGCGCGCAGGGTCTGGTTGACCTCTGCGACAGGTAACTGCTGATCAGTCATTCTTGGAGCTAAACAAATAAACATATAAGGCTGTCGCTTCACCAAACAGTCAAGTATGATGTAATATTAGTCAGGTGGTTGCATAGGCGCGCTCATTCGAAGACTATAACGTCTAAATAAATAGGGGTTTCCCAGGCCTTTAGCGACCAACAGAGGGTTAATATTTCTGATGTTCTGATTTGCTAATCAAATGGAACACCATAAAACATTTATAAATTAAATCAATCCGCACAAGGACTGGCTTTTAGTATAGTTTTAAATGAATATGTATCCTTGGTGGAGATGGGGTAATGTCGGTAATAGGTTTGCTATTGCTGCTAGATGTTTGTCAATTGTCTCTTTGAACCTTGTATATAAATATATAAACAAATCTTCGTCCTTCCAAGTAATAGGTCATAAGGCTTGTTACAAACTCATATTTAACTTTCAGCCCAGCGTTTATTTTGATGACCTAAAGATTTCTGTCCATTTAGACGATAGTGATGCACGGCTTTTTGGATTCTCCTTCAATGCAAGCGATGTAAATGGTTTAACCAGTTCTTTGATAATTCCTTGTATAGTTAATTACACGTTTTATTTGTAATGCATATACTACATCTTCATTGTGTTTATCATTCCATTTTCTATGTCCTGTCTTATACCTCACAAATTTCATTTCATTAGCCATTATTTTCTTTCCTCAGTGTCCCTGCTTCAGTTCCGTAACAAAGTACAGGCCTTCCTAAGGTCCTTTACAAGTGGATTGTAGTGTGACTTTTTTGGTGGGTGTAAAGTAAAGAAGACAGATGTAGCCGAGATAAAGAAACACTTTTATTTCCGTAAACAGTAACTTTGTACACTCGTTGCAACAGCAAGAAAGTCTTTCTTCGATTCTCCAACAGCACGGCTCCGAATTCGTAACACAAAGAACTGTCCCTTCTCCGTCGGCACGACTCCTCAACGCTTCACATACGTCTGACCTTTCCGTCGGCACCACTACTCAACACTTCACATACGTTTGTCCTTTCCGTCGGCACGACTACTCAATGCTTCACATACGTCTGACTCACTCGTCTGTCGCACTTTACCGCTATTTATATCTCCCAGGCACTATTCTGGAAAGTTCAGTTATTGCGGTGAAATACAAAGCAGAAGATTCTCGAAGTCTCTATCCTTTTCTCTCTTTCGGCAAGCGCCCCAACAATGCGGCCATTCTCTGTCTCTTTCCTTCGGCTCCTTTGCGGTAGTGCCGACAATAATGCGATGGGTGACACTGCTGTTGTCGGCAATTAGATGCGGCGGGCGCGGTGACAATAGTGTCTTTCTACTAGGTAAGCTTTCATAATGTTATTAATTATTCCCATCGTTTTGTTGTACTTTGCAATTTTTTGGCAAGTGCATATTTCAAGGGAGTGGGTAGTAAAGGCATGTAACATGATATAAAAAATCTGATGTGTTGCACTCACATGACTTTCTCTACTCTTGTACTAACCATTCGTATTCCTATATCTTCTTCGTGTTAGTTAAGATAAAAATTTGCACAACTTATCTTATTGCTTATTTCCTTGTAGGTGCAAGGGGAATATTAGAATACAGTAGGCTTTGTGGGATAGTAAAATGTTTTAAAGCTTTGAGATTCTGTTGTCTTTGCTCACTTAACATAAAAAATGAACAACGACGATCCATTTCACGAAAGTTCTAAGTTTTCCGAAACTCACACACATAACAAGGAATATCTCCGAAATGGTTAACCCTACAAGAAAATTTATTTGGACATAAACTGTGTATTTTATCAAGATCTACATCTTTTGTATAGTATGATTTGGTCTATCTCTAACGGTTTACGAGTTATGCAAAAGTCGTCCAGAGTAAATAGGACTACAGGGGCTATAGCCAGAAAATTCAAGATATACATTTCATTTGCCCCCAAAATATCTCAAACATATGCCATTTTAACCAAAATTGTAGAGCCATTTTCAAGAAAATCAAAATTTTCGAAAAATTTTCCATGTAAAGGGTAGTTTAGGGTGGGGGTTTTTTCTTCAAAATCTTCGTGTCGCATCCTTGAAATACATTAAACTTAAATACCAACTTTGGTTTTTAACTGACTTTTCGTTTTTGAGTTATGTTGTCCACAGACTGAGACTGACACACAGACACACACACGGACCTTTTTCTAAAAATGCTTTTTTTGTATTCAGGGGGCCTCAAAACATATGTTTCCGGTGAAATCTCGACATCGAATTTTTGGGTGGAAAACAATACTTCCCCTACTTACCAGTAGAGAAAGTAAAAATTGTGCATGTTCAAGAAGCGACAAATCGGATGTTAACAGATCTATTTGAATCTATTTGTGTTATAAAGATGCAATATACAGTTTAAAATAAGCGTACAGAAGCTTTTCTGTTACTTATTTGGTGTTGAGTAATTTGTTTAC
The DNA here is from genome assembly GCA_030765045.1 of Tenodera sinensis. NCBI lineage: Eukaryota > Metazoa > Arthropoda > Insecta > Mantodea > Mantidae > Tenodera > Tenodera sinensis. Next base: position 29,842,611 of record CM060972.1, read on the forward strand.
ACGTAGAAGATATTTTAGTTTTGTCATTGCTTGCCATGATCTAAGTGGCTTTTATTCCATTTTCATCATCTAGATTTCTGTGAAATTTTGGTAACTTACTAAAAATAGATGTCAAAGTCTACCCTACCTCAATAATTGAAATATATACAATATTCTTGGCTGGAGGTGCAACAATATTTCATCACTTAAAAAAATTAGTTGTTTTACCATATAGATTATTGCAGAGTCTTGTTCATTGCCTTCTTTACATGAATTCTCTTGTAACAATCATCATTAACACATACTACAAGGTCAAAAATGCTCCAACAAATACATTTTTGGTACATGATCAAATGGTCACTCAATTCCGTTGTGAACTGCGAGCAGCTGCGCACACATCTTACCAACATCTTCCTCATATCCAAATATTTGTGCAGAATATTACGTAGCCGTTCATTTGAAATGCGTAGGGTATTGGTTACATCACAGATGTTGGCCTTCCGTCACAGCATCCGAAACTTTGCTCAGTATTTCTTCTTGTGACATCATCCTGTGCATTCGGTACTTCTCGTGCTGAAAGGGCCACATCGAAGTTCTGTGATCCACTTGTAAACTGTGCCATGTGACAGAGCAGAGTCTCCGAATACTTTTATCAGCATTTCTTCTGTTTCTTTCATTGTCTTACAAGCAAAGAATGGTGCTTTTTGGGAATACGAAATTGAGTTCTCTTCATTTTCTATGAAGCAACACCAAACTACAGCTTTTACAGGCTCCCAACGATGCTCTAAGAAATAAATGATGATGATATTCAAGATGTTCGTCGCCTGGAAAGCTTCAAATCATAAATGATGATGCATTTCTGAAATAATACACAGAATAGGTGTACGACATTGGTACCAACAAGAAACCTGTGATTCATGCGCAATTTATCTTCGAAGTCACGGACGTATCAAACTGCTCTCGTGTATAAAATTGGGTGTAACTCATTAACTCACTAAAACACGGCTTGCGTGTTTAAAAACATCAGCATTAAGTTTGTTGGTATAAATAGATTGTTTCAAAGAGGACTATGCTCAGCTTGCCTTCATTCTATGTGCTCACTGTGAAAGATGTTTGTCTAGAACACACATTACTTATCGACCTTTGTGTCTACCACACTTGATCTACAATGGGTGCGTAAGGTGTCTTATTTCTATTACCTAAAGGTTACTGAACACATTTGCTTGTCTATCTACAATATTCAGTCGCGTTTGGACTAATCTGAGAGAGAGAGAGAGAGAGAGAGAGAGCGCGCGCGCGCGTGTGTGTGTGTGTGTGTGTGTGTGTGTGTGTGTGTGTGTGTGTGTACCTAACACCCCTACCCCCCAGGGGAAGGTATGAAGCGAAGTAAGACTGGAAGGCACGTCAGAAAGTGGAGCCAGCATAGCCACGAGGGACGCATAGAAGTCCCTAACATTTCCAGATTGTGACACCCTGCGCACACCCAAAGCGTACCACCCACCCAGGGAGAGGGCGATCCTAGCGGCCCAAGCAGTAACTTCCAAAGAGGGCCAGGGAGAGAGTTTCCAGTTAGCCAGCAACTGTGCCATCTGTCCGCTAACCCCGGAACCAATTGCAACCGCGACCTCCCGAATGCCTGAACCATCCCGCTCGGTAATGTGAGGGAGTATTCCTGTTTTAATGTGTACTTATAGTCAATATTTTGCAACTTGTATCTCCTACGTATCTTATCTATACGCTCGTAATGTGCATGGTATGTAATTTCCATATAGGTTGTTCAATACACTATATGCGCGACAACATATATAAATTCAAAATGTATTTTTACTTTTTATATTTTAAATACATATATTTGTATTATATAGCTTAAAATGAAGAATAAAACTGTATTTCATTTTGAAACTTGAGATTTTTTAACTTATTTTCTTCAACATGTTTACTTTTTCAAAATATTTCACACGACGCAGTTTCCATTCTACTCTTCTAAAATTTAACATGTGGATTCCCAAGACACAAACAATTAAATCTATAACACACCCTTTTTCCTTCAAACGGCGATTTCCTTAATAATCTTAAATCTTCAAAACTTTTAAATGATTTTTTAAACTAAGGCTATGAAAAGAACATTATTTGACAGATTTACGTGTTGTAATCAGGTAAATTACATAGAATTTTTTAAAAAATCTGAGTGTTGCACTCACATGACTTTCTCTACTCTGGTACTAACCATTCTTACGAACTCACATTCACGTATCTTCTTCCTGTTGAGATAAACATTTACAGAAATTATCTTATTGTTTATTTTCTTGTCGGTGCAAGAGGAATATGGGAATATAGTAGAGTTTGAGCGATAGCCAAATCTTTTAAAGCTTTAAAATTCCGCTCTTGTTGCACTGTTAACATATAAAAAAGGAATAACGATGTTCCATTTGACAAAAGTATAAATTTGGCAACGTCACGTTAACATTAAATTATTACTAAATTCATTCGAATTGAGATAAAAAGGTATGCGTTGATAAGCTGCTGCAGTCCGCCGCTGAAATTTGATCCACCAAATGAATATAACCTGTGCTTTACTCTTAAGTTTTTAATTTTACAGTTTTATGAGTAAGATTTGTATTCTTTTACTAGTTGTTTTTGGCGCTTTAACCATTCACTGTTTTAACATTTACTTTTTAACGTGTTAACAAGATGTTAGATGTTTTTAACTGTTGTACGGTTTTACTTTTATGTTAGCTTAGCCTTTTAACAATCAGTTTGCGAGCGTTTTAGCCTTCAAAATTTGACTTGGCGCTCAAATGACCTAGCTTTCGAGGGGCCACTAAACGCCATTCGCTCACTTGAAATAAACCATTAGGTACAGTATTGTTCACACAATATCGGCGCGACAGTTAGTGAAATAATAAACCATTTATATCAATCCGCCAAGACGTCAGATGGCCCCAAATGTTTGATATAATAGTTTTTCAGTGAAACGCTTCTTTATTGCCAATAATTGTATTGTACAAATTTGTTACGCTCATCATGTAGAATACCTGGCTGCAGCAGTACTTTCCACGCGGCAAAGAACAACCTTGAAAATAAATGTTCCAGTACATTGTTTGAAGACTTAAAACTTCACAATTTTGTGTGAATCCTCTTAGGAGGACGTCCGAGCTATCATGGTACACTGCTAAGGGATTCTTCAACAGCAAGTGGCAGAATATGATTGTTTGGTACAAATATTTGTGAAAGAGTCCTTAACGTCATAACGTTTTTCAAAGGAAAAGTACCTTTCATGTCCCTAAGTAAAGTATGTAACCAATTTGAAGCAAGGCATATTAATAATGAAGTTGGAATCGACACTTCAATTGAGGTTGCCTTAATTGTTTGGTTGACTTTCCGCAGCCAAAGATAAAGAACAAACATTAAGAATTAAATTTCAAACGATGTTACATCATATCACGGTTATTTTTGACGAATTAAAGGACATTTTACAAAGTGCAGTTTATGGTGAAGTTCTAACAGCAAACGGTTATTCATAAACTATTAGTGTATCAGTTAACCGTAGGAGGACAAAATAAGACAACGAAAATATTAACTAACATCTGACTTACGCACACTAACATGTACCGGGAGAGCAAAAAAAAAAAAAAAAAAAAAAAAAAAGAAAGAAAGAAAAGGCGCGGATGAAATCATACATTTTTACTTCCTCTACTACGTATAGTGTGTGTGTGTGTGTTTCAGTCTGTGTCTCTCAGCCTGTGGACAGCATGACTCCAAAACGAAAAGTCGGTTAAAACCCAAATTTTTTATTTAAATTTAACATCTTTCAAGAACGCGACCCCAACATTTTGAAGAAAATTCCTTCACACTAAACTATCCATTAGATGGAAAAAGTTTCGAAAATTTTGATTTTGTTGAAAATAGCCCCAAGGATTTTGATTAAACTGTCATATATTTGAGATATTTGCTAAGGAATGGAACCATTGGGCAGCAGGCAAGTGTTCTACCGGGCTACAGGGCCAGCCTATATTGTAGTTATACACACCTGAAGCTATTAAAAGTGAAACAATATAATCCACAAATAACAAAGTATGTAGAGATTAATAATTTCACTTAAATAAAATTGAGTTAAACTCGGCACAACACCAACGTACGTTTCAACACCTCCTCTGTTCCATTATCAAGGTAAGCTGACCTTGGCCACCCAAGCTACGAACCGTTACAACCTAGCGCTGACGTCACGCTGGCGTCACTTTTACGTCAGTCGCCCTGTGACGAGGTCATTACCCACCCCTGCTCTCAAAACAAATTTAGTATAAGAATCAGTAGAAGGTATTTCAAAATTCATAACATGGTCCCTATTTTTCAAAATGAATATTTTTCCCCAAATTATCAATTCAATGGATCAGTTTAATTGATTTAATAAGTTAACCTCTGGATTTATTTCATGATAATCTGCCACAGCTGATTTCTCTGTTCATATTTGATGTTTCTAAAATGTTAGTTTTTTCTGACTTCCAGATGACGTTTTGTCTTACCAATGTAAACCTTATCGCAGTCTAGACAGTTAACTTGGTAAATCCCAGACCTTATAAAATTTGGAAATTTGTCCTTTCTAGAAAAATTAAGCAAATATTTTATATTGTAGCCAAAATTATGCCATCCTTTTTAAACTTCTTTTTCAGGTTTCTATTAGCCCAAGGGTGGTAAGTAAACTACTTTTATACTCATCGTTGGTGGTGTATTGAAGTGAAGTTATTGATCTCTACATTGTGGACTATATTGAAACTTATAATATTCCGTCAAGCTGAGCTAATTAAGGATATATGAATGTGCAAGTGTTAGTAACTGTTGCAATGAGCGAAAGAGAGAAAGCATTGACATATTGCGTTGCTTCACGCTGTAGCCGCCTGGATCACCGCAACTTCTTCCCCTCTGAAGACCACGTCTGGGACACAGTAGAGTCCAATAAAAACAGTGGCCATAAAAACAGTCGTCATTCAGGCACGCTGGGAGAGAAGCGAATTGCCCGAAAGACGGAGAGGAAAAGAGAGAACAGAGGAAGAAAGACAGAGAGTCTGAAAAAGAGAACATTGTGAAGATCAGTACGTTTAAATGAGATAAGAACTTTGTATCACTGTCCAAGTGCCAGACTTTAGATGAACTCTACCTCTCTAGGAAAATCCTCGGTTGCTTATGACGAACCAGCAAATAAAGAGAAAAAATCTTGTTTTACACTCACATGACTTTCTCTACACTTGTTCAAACTATTCTTACATTCTCTAGAGTATTCCTCTTTGTACTTCATGTTAATAGGGATTGAAGAAATTATCTTCCTGGTAATTTCTTGTAGGTGCAAAAGGAATACATTAGACCTTGAGCTATAGTAAACTCTTTTAAAGCTGGTCGCTTATAGGAAGGCTTTGAAATTTGGTTTTCTTTACACGGTCAACGTTGTAAAGTGCCTAACGAACTTCCATTTGAGAAAAGTATCAGGATTGCAAAACTCTCACAAATAACGACTATCTCTGAAATGGTTCCCTCCACAAAAACTTAATTTTGAAATAATTTGTGTGTTTTAACATTTAAATTTTTACTTTCTCTACTGGTAAGTAGGGGAAGTATTGTAGTCCACCCAAAAATTCGATGTCGAGATTTCACCGGAAATACATTTTTGAGGCACCCTGAATCCAAAAAAAGCATTTTTAGAAAAAGATCCGTGTGTGTGTCTGTGTGTCAGTCTGTGTGTCAGTCTGTCAGTCTGTGGACAGCATAACCCAAAAACGTTGGTATTTAAGTTTAATGTCTTTCAAGGATGCGACACGAAGATTTTGAAGAAAACAGCCCTACCCTAAACTACCCTTTACATGGAAAATTTTTCGAAAATTTTGATTTTCTTGAAAATGGCTCTAACGATTTTGATTAAATTGTCATATGTTTGAGATATTGTTATGATAAATGAAATGTATATCTTGAATTCTCTGGCTATAGCCCCTGTAGTCGTATTTAATATGGACGACTTTTGCATAACTGGTAAACCGTTAGAGATATACCAAATCATACTATACAAAAAATGTAGATCTTGCTAAAGTACACAATTTATGTCTCAATAAATGTTCTTGTAGGGTGAACCATTTCGGAGATATTCCTTGTTATGTATGAGTTTCGCAAAACAGAACTTTAGCGAAATGCAACAACGTTGTTCATGTTTTTATATGTTAATCGTGCAAAGAGAACGGAATCTCAAAGTTAAAAATGATTTGACTGTCGCACAAAGCCTTCTGTAGTCTGATATCTCCCTTGCACCTACAAGGAAATAAGCAATAAGATAATTTGTACGAATGTTTATCTTAACTAACATGGATATATTGGAAGAGTTTGCTAGAATGGTTAGCACAAGAGTAGAGAAAGTCATGTGAGTGCAACACATCAGATTTTTTTACACTAAGATTTGGTCTACCTGTCAGGGTTTATCAGTTACGCAAAAATCATCAAGACTAAACAGGACTACATGGGACATTCCAAGATTATTCAAAATATACATTTCTTTTGCCATAAAAATGTTTTAAGCATTTTAATCAAAATCGTTAGAGCCATTTTTGAGAAAATCAGTACTTTCGAAAATTTTTCCTGGTAAGAGGTAGTTTAGAATGGAAAAATTTTCTTCAAAATTTTCGTGTCGCATCCTTGAAAGACTTTGAACGCAAATACCATCTTTAGTTTTTACCCGACTATTCCTTTTTGAGTTACGCTGTTTAGACACACACATAGACAAACACAAGGACCTTTTTCTAAAAATGCTTGTTTTGGATTCAGAAGCCTCAAAGCATATTTCTCTACTCACTCTTCTACAAACTGTTACGAAAACTTCTGTCAACTTCTTGGTCATACAGATGACCATGCATTACTCATTCAGAAATTTCTATACACATATACAAACAAATTACTAGGTCAAAACAATAAGCAGACTTTAAAAGGTTGATCGCTAGGCATTGAGTTTGAAATTTAGTCCTTATTTGCATAAACCACGAGAAAGAATGAATAGAGAATTAATATTTGAACCCTCAACTAGTAACCTGAAGTTTCTCAGACGTTGTGCAAGTTAATAAACGCTATTCTGCATTCTATAAGAGAAGTTGCCTTCTGATGCTTACAGTACCTTTTGTCTTTGCTTACTCTAGATATTCCAGTAATGTTTGGTGAATAGGCCTTGGTTGTTTAGTGTGCAAGAGAATAGCAACGTCTGACAGACGTCACGTCACCAGTTGCGTAATTTTTCTGTCAGGAGCAGTATTGTTTGCAATGGCAAATTGTGCTGTTCCATACAGCGGAGTGACACTCAGAGACCTTGACTTTGAAATTCAAATGCTTAAAAGATTGACGAAGATATCAGTGATGACGAAAGTAACGTGGATAGCGAATTGTAATTGGAAGTGAACCTGATATAGAGAAGTCGTAAACGTGATTCTGTTGTAGTGACTGAAGACTCTTGCACTGAACATGAAAATACTGTAAATAAACAGAAACTGAAGTCAGGAAAGGCTATTTGTATGTTAGAATATATAAATGTGCAAAAAGGAGTTTGTGAGAAGATATGTTCACTCTCCGAGCCACATAACTACGTATTTATTGGCTATAGATCCTTTTGGAGGCTGAGGAACAAAGTGAATTTCAAAATTGCTTCAAATTTGTTTCCCAAAGAAGGTACAAATTGGACCAATATGAATTGGAATAATATGGGGCAAAGGTTTCAATGCAGTGATCATTTCCACACTGAAGATGCTGATCATTTTGAGCTGGGAGATTTCAAAACTCTGCTGCTTTCACATAAAATGATAAAGATATTTTATCTACGTCTGCAAACAATTGCAATTGCACCACAAAATATATTTTCCCAATCTTCTGCCACGTTTGCGATTTGCCAATCCTGTAGACAGATTACAAAGACGTTTAAAAATCTGTATAAACTGTGGAGAAAAACAGCACAATAGAAAGGGCATGCAAGCTTCGAAGATACTTATTGCAATATAAACACTTTACTTTGTTATAATTGGCATAACTTGCTGAATTTGAAAATATCTGGTTGTTAATCTGTTTATATATTATTCCTAGGAAGAAGAAAACGTCAAGTAAACATTTTAGTTTCTAATTGTTTAAACAAATGTGTTCTTTATTCTTTTAACGTTTAAAACAATGTTGTTAAACTTGCCATATATCAAAATGCTTTACGAGGCCTAGATTTAATAAAGAGCTTAGAATCTTGGAAACCAACAAACATTAAATGTGGAGTAACATACATATAAGGTATCTCCCAGAGGTTACGTCACCAGCAATGTGACACCTTTACCACGTCACCAGTTAAGAGTTTAAAAAACCTGAAGTGTTTCATAGCTTTCTTCACCCACTATCGTTGATTTTATATATCTTCCACAAGCTATTTACACGAACCGTTATTACTTCCTCCCTAGTTAGCTATAATAATTATATTACACCGAAATATTCAATGTAGAGATTTCACTGAAAATATACGCTTCGAGATCTCTTACGCCTGTTATCTGAATCTGGTCGCCGTATGTATCCCATCCCTCATTCCTCCCGCCCAGGGGTCACTTATAGAAGCAGAAAAGATCTTGTGAACTACCTACTTGTACTGCTCTGTCCCGATTATGGGGCGCTTCTAAATATCATCCCTACCCTTCCCTTTCACTTTACTGTTAATTGTTACTGAGATAATGCTAACTATTACAATGACTAATAATCCTATTCTGCTTTTCTTTCAGGTAAGACAAGTATCAAGCTATGCACACATTCAGATGCTACTGTTATGTTGTTCAATCAAGAATGAATCGGATTTGTAAGTTAGAACTTCATCTGATTAAATAGAAAAAATATACTAAGTATAGTAGGTTGATAACTTTCAGTTAACAATTTAACTAAGTGTTAAATATTTTGTTTCATAAAACTTTTACAGTAAAACGTTAGCTAATTTTTGTTCAGGGGAGACATCTGTCAAGATGACTAAAATACGTAATTTTTGTCACAATGACGTGAAAATTATATCTGGTAGGTTTATCAGATTTCACTTTTCTATGTAAGGTAGTTTTTACATATATTATATAAAATCTAATACTTTTATTTGGCTATGTTAAACAATTTGGAGAAGGAAATTATTGAATAAATTAATGTGCACGTTTTTCAAACTATTCATAATTTTCAAAATAAAAATTCAATAACAATTAAACAGCTGTATCTGGAGAATGTAAAGTACCAAGGTTTATGAAACAATTATCTTAGAATGTGTGTGCGAAATTTCAAAGGAAATTATTAAGAATTGCGCTAAAAGGAGTATTTTGAAGATTAAAATATGGAAAAGAATAGCGAAGATAAATGGGTTTATATTTACTGCTTTAGAATTCCCCTGTACATAGAGGGTAAAGGGTGCAAACACAGAGGGGACACCTCGTTCACTTCAACCTATACAGCCCTATTGTGGTTACTACCCCCAGGAGGTAGGGATGAAAGGAGGGAACGGAAGGTGCCACACAGGGTCGCATCTAGACAGGCCACAGACAGTCCTTAACAAGTGCTGAGATCGATTCATCCCGGTGTAGGCCCCGTCAAGCAGCCATCACTCCGTGGGTCCGGTATCGCACTGAGCCCTCACCCCCTCCGCCCAACGGAAGACAAGGCCGGCCAAACGCCACCTAGCACCGAGAACAGCAGTTACCATGTGCAATCATCCGCGCTATCTGCCTGGCGCTGCCAACACTATACGCTTGAAAGTACACCTGAAAGGTGATAAGGAAATGGAATGAAGGGAAATGATAGCGAGGAAACTGTGGTATGAAATAATGCACCCCAGCATTCGCAAAAGGGATAAGGTGAAACCACGGAAGAAACCCATGTCAGTGCGCGGCCACGGGGATCGAACCCACGACCTCCCGAATGCGGCTCATAGACGGAACCGCCTAAGCCATCCCGCTAGGTGGACCGTATGAAGGTTCCTGAATTCATGCTTACCTGCTTCTTCTTTAATTTTTGCTCCTCTTAATTGAGTTTTTGCTGATTTGAATTACTTACTACCTTCTGTACTACGTGTAAAAAAGAGGAAGTATTGTATTCCACCCAACAATTCAATGTCGAAATTTCACCGGAAATATATGTTTTAAGGCACCCTGAATCAAAAAAGGTGTTTCTGGAAAGAGGTCCGCGCGCGCATGTGTGTGTGTGTGTGTGTGTGTGTGTGTGTGTGTGTGTGTGTGTGTGTGTGTGTGTATCTGTGTGTGTCTGTCAGCCTGTGCACAGCATAACTCAAAAACGAAAAGTCGTTTAAAAACCGAAATTGGTATTTAAATTTATTTTACTTTAAGGATGTGACACGAAGATTATGAAGATAATTGGTCCACCCTAAACAACTCTTTACATGAAGAAATTTTTCGAAAACTTTCTTGAAAATAGCTCTAACGATTTAGATTAAAACGCCAAATGTTTGGCATATTTTTGTGACAAATGAGATGTATATCTTGAATTTTCTGACTATAGCCCGTGTAGTCTATTCACTCTGGATGACTTTTGTATAACTGGTAAACCGTAAGACATACGAAATCTTACTGTATAAAAATGTAGATGTTGCTAAAATACACAATCTATGTCACAATAAATATGTTTTGTAGAATGAAACATTTTGAAGATATGCCTTGTTATTTGTGTGAGTTTTTGAGAACTTATACTTTTGTCAATTGGAACATCATTATTTATTTTTATATGTTAATCATGCAAACAGAACGGAATTTGAAAGCTTTAAACGATTTGACTGTCGTCCAAAGTGTACTGTATTCCCATTTTCTCCTTATACCTACAAGAAAATAAGCGATAAGATAATTTCTACAAATTTTTATCTCAACTAACACGAAAAAGATATAGGAATAAGAGTTTGTAAGAATGGTTAGTACGAGAGTAGAGAAAGTCATGTGGCACTCTTTCCTTTATATAGAGAGTAGCCTCACAACCCTAATTGAATTCCCTCACAGCTGAAGTACTGATGTTTGTAATTTCTTTTTAGAAATGAAAAATGTGGTGCAAAGCTCAGAAAAACGCGACCACGTACTTAATACATGTACTCAGACAAATATTTGGGCATACTTTAGCACTGTTTTACCGGATGAATGTTTGCAGAAAATTCCACAAGGTGTCTCTGCTGACATCCACCACGAATGAACTTGATCCCGTGATTTAAACTTCAAAATAGGGCGTGATTTTGCTGCAGTGTGGTAATGAATGCATTTTAGAAGCCACGCCCCCCGCACATCGGCGTTTAGATCATGACGTAATGAACTTTTAGAAGGCTATGTGGCATAAGCGAAGGTAGATTCTGAAAGTACAAGTGACAGACATAATTTTAAGGCAAAAAGGAAAAACAAATAATTGATTTTTAATATTTTTATTCCCTTAACGTTAAAGACAATTGAGAACTACAGCTTTCGAGAAGGTGGTGACCGATTTATATGGCTTGTGAACAGTCTATGCATTGGAGCGCTATGTGCCAGTAGCAATTACTTAAGTCAATACCATGTGCTTTTGCTGATTATTTGTGGGCACCCCCGGAGCTACCCTATCAACAGTGCAAGCTGAGCTCCACTACAGTCCTTCCAAGAGAAGCTTGGAACCAAAATTCTATACTTTTTAACCCCCATATTTGGACCCACACACCAGCAGTGCCCAACGGAAGTTGCACACTGAAACACAGCTGATGTGGGGTATAAGACTATGTTTACCTCCTTACATCCTACAATACCAATATCACCAGTCATCCTGCAAAACCCCACATCCCGTCATGTAGTGGTTCCCTAAAAGGGCAGGTACACGCATGACACACCTCGGGCTGTTCTCAGCCTGCCAACATGGTGGCTGGCTGGCAGCTGATTATTTGAGATCAGAATCGTGATCTCAATTGAAAAAAAAAAAAAAATCCATATGTAGAGGAATTAAACATTCACCGCTTGAAAATCTTTAACATAGAACTTCTTACTAAGTATAGGAATATCAAGGTGTGCGGAAAAGTCAGGGTATTAAATTGTGCCCTGGTGGAAAATCTGAGAGTAATTTAATTTTAATACACTTGAACCCGGTCCTATTAAGGCAATGTATCTATGAAAACTAAAAGATTCACAGTTTTCTTCTGTTTGTTTTGAATTTTTTCCACTCAGTCGGATAATAAAATATATGGTATGCACAAAATTTCAATGTCTATTTCATAACATTTAAAATTATTAATATATGTATTTATTAATAATAAATGAATTTCATATGCCAATATGAACCCCACAGTTTATTCTATCTCTTTCAAACTGTTAACTTGACCTCAGTATACAGATATAAAGAAGTTGCCATACAGCTATTGCTTAGATTTAATTAGTGTAAGAGAGAGAATATTTTGCATACAACTTATTGGTATTTTCAATTTTTTAAAGTAAGAGTTATGAAAAATATTTAATTTCCGCCCAGTTATGTTTTTCATTAGGCATGATACATTTTAGTACCTTAATCTCTGAAGCTCTCGTGAAAATTTGAAGCAAGTGAGTTATAAACTGTGGTCCAAGGAGTATTTTGAGTAACGAAAATTGCTGAAAAAAATAATTGAGAAAAATTAATTTTAAAGTTTAACTATGTATTTTTTATAAACTTAAAATTCCTCAACACAATATTTGGGACCCTCTGCTGCTTTGTTTTTGGCTTCAGTAGCTGTTTTTCAGTATTATAATTTTGCTTGGTCGTTCCTTAATAAGAAAACTTTCCCTTCGGCTTCCCATTGTTCATAAAATTTAGAAAGAAATTGCTCGTAGCTAAGCTTTACACTATGCACTTTTGCTTTATTGTGCACTAACATCTGGTTATTACTGCTTTTCTATCGAATAACTATCGAATAACTTAAAGCCTATTAAATACCTAAATAATAATATATCAATAACCTGGCAAGATTACAGAATTACGGAACACTGGCGGCGATTCTCTGTTTACAAACAAAACACCTATCAGATTCGCGGCATTTCAGTTCAATATATCGAATTAATTTCAACACAGCCAACTCACAACCTCCCAGAAACAAACTTCTCTGCAAGATAAAATCAAAGCCAGTGATAACAAAAATTTTATTTGAAATTTGTAACCACGAAATTTAGCGACGAACGCCCACACGTACTGGGACATGGAAATTCCCTCCTGGAGCTTTAAAAGTGACCGATATTGAGAAAACAAACACGAGTCATTAAAGTACGAAGTATAACGAGAAAAGAATTGCAAAGAGTAAAAGTTCCGCAAGTTTTGCCACATTTCATGGATACATTGCAGGGACAATTATGTAACCTGGAGGAAAACCTGCAAGTAATTTAATTTTAATACACTTGATCCCACTCCCTTAAGGGTAGTCGGAATGCCCTATCTTACCGATGATCCATCGTCTCATTAACTATTTAAGACAAGCAGCTAAGTATTTTCAGAGTGTATTCAGCAATACCTTTACACTTGATTGATAAAAAATAAAGTAGTTCTGTTTATTAGAAGGAAAAGTGTGAACTTTCTTAACATATTTCTCTAAATTTTATTGAAATATGATGGTTTTTAAATTAAAAAAAAATCTGACGTGTAGCACTCACATGACTTTTTCTATTCCTGTACTAACCATTCTTACAAACTCTTATTGCTATTTGTTCTTTGTGTAAAATGAAGTAAACACTTGCAGAAATTATCTTATTTCTTATTTCCTTGTAGTTGCAAGGGGAATATGGATATACAATAGGCTTTGAGCGATAGTCAAATCTTTTAAAGCTTTCAAATTTCGTTCTCTTTCTACGGTAAAAATATAAAATATGTATAACGACGCTCCATTTGGTAGAAATATAAATTCTCTAAAACTCACACAAATAATCTGGAACCGAAATGGTTCACTCTACAAAAAATGTATTTCGACATAAACTGTGTGCTTTAGCAAGATCTACATATCTTTTCTATCTCTTACGGTTTACAGTTATGCAAAAGTCATCCAGAGTAAATAGCACTTAATGGTCTATATGCAGAAAATTCAAGATATAGATTTCATTTGTAATAAAAAGATCAAAAATATACATCATTTTAATCAAAATCGTTGGAGCCATTTTTAAGAAAATCAAAATTTTCGATAAATTTTCCAGCTATAGGGTAATTTAGGTGGAGGAATATTCTTCAAAATTTTCGTATCGCATACTTGAAAGACTAAATTTACATACCAACTTCGGTTTATAACCGACTTTTCGTTTTTGAGTTATGCTGTCCACAGACTGACAGACACAGGCACACACACGAACACACACACACACACACACACACACACACACACACACACACACACACACACACACACACACACACACACATACGTTTTTCTAAAAATCTGATGTGTTGTACTGACATGACTTTCTCTGCTCTTGTACTAACCATTCTTACAAACTCTTATACTTCTATCTTCTTCGTGTTCGTTGAGATAAGATTTGCAAAAATTATCGTATTGTTAATTTTGTTGCACGAGCAACGGGAATATAGGAATACAGCAGAGGTTGAGCGATGTCAAATCTTTTAAAGCTTTCAAATTCCGTTCTCCTTGTGTAGAAAATGGATAGCGTTGTTCCATTTGACAGACGTATAAGTTCTCCAGAACTTATACGAATAACACCCCTCCGAAGGAGTGTCGCCTTGCCGTGGCGGAGGGGCTCAGTACCCGATCCAGACGGCCTACTAAGTGAGTCTTCGTGACCACTGGTAGGCAAGAGGTGAGGGGAAGCTAAGAACATTCCAACGGGTAGATGAGGCTCGTTAGTCTTGGTCGACGACTCATCTAGGAGAAGAGGACTCCGAAATTAAACTCCCCCAGGGGAACCTACCACGGTAGGTCCGGGTTTGGCGCACCCGGGGCCCCGAGCTGCGCACAATCATTTCACTCCCTCCACCTTCATTAACTGTGCCACGTGCGACGTTTTATGTTGCTTTTTATATCACCCTCTTCCTCTTCCAGGTTTATTCTGATTATTAGTTTGTAAGTTCCTAGATTTATAACTCCTGTCTCACCAGCAGGGATCTTTCCTATCTCCGTGGTCCTGTCCCACGGTTTTCAGCGCGGCCCCCGACTTGTGTGCTCTTTGGAGGTCTCAGGCGCGAAGGTTAGGCGGACCCTTCACACTGCCCCCTTGTGTAGCCTTAGGTGCGGAGCCCGTCCACACGTCAAGTACACCCACGTAGCTCCTTGAGGGCACGGCCGGTGTTAATCTCCCGACGGCCGCGTGCCGTCGGGTTAGTATCACCGGCCGGACGTGTTACCGCTGACGGAGCCCCGGTGTAATCAACCCGAAGTCCCCTGAATCCACGCTGACTCCGTTGAGGCAGCGTGTGCTAAAGCGGGGAGCCACAGGCGGTTATTCCTGTGGTGGGGGCATAAAACCGGGGTGTCACGTGGTGAACGGTTTACCCATGCGGACAAGCAGTGGAGATCGGAGGGTAGCCCCTCTGAAGTACGCTTTGAGATCAGTCATGGAGGGGTCTCTATGGCGGCACAGACCGTGGAGATTTTGGTGTCTTTGTTTTCTTTGACCCCCGGATGGCAGGCTGACGCCGACGGTTCCGGATGGGGGTCCAATTTCAATATGTATCCGCGCAAACCCTCTCTTTTTGACTCTTTTCTTGTTGTGACATTGGCTTGTGAAGGGAAGACGATTATGGATATTAGCCCTTTTTATATCAAACGCGAGGTAGACAGAATATGTGGCCCGGTGCAGAACGCGACAAGACTACGTGACGGTACGCTGTTAATCGAGACCAAAACGGCAGAGCAATCACAGAAACTCTCGAAAGCGAAGTTGTTGGGATCCTACCCAATTCGGGTAGCCCCACACAAAACGCTTAATACCTGTAGGGGAGTTGTCACCACCTCAAGTCTAGACAACCTGTCGAATGAGGAGATTGTCACCTCTCTCTCTGACCAGCGTGTATGTCAGGCCTATCGCCTTACGCGAAAACAGGATGGCAAGGAGTTAGCTTTGCGTACAGTATTTCTAACATTCAAAGGCACGAAATTACCTGAGTACATCTTTTGTGGATACGAACGTGCCGCTGTACGCCAGTATGTGCCAAACCCAATGCGTTGTTTCAGGTGCCAACGGTTCGGCCATACTAAGACTTCCTGTAATAATCCATCTATTTGTGAGCGTTGTGGATTACCAGCCCATGAAGACTCGGCATGTACACGGGATCCTCTTTGTGTGAATTGTGGAGAGAGCCATCCATCAAGCTCGCGTCAGTGTTCTAAATTTATGGACGAGAAAGCTATACAGGAGTTGCGCGTGAAAGAACGGCTCACATTTTTGGAAGCACGTCGCCGCTTTGAACAGTTGAAACCTGCGACAACCCTAGGTTTCGCGTCAGCAGTCCGCCGCACTCCTGCCCACACTGTGGCCATTCAGCACGTTTCAGTCGCTGATGCTGCCACGCAGACTGACTCACCAACGAGCGCCTCTCCCTCTCCACCGTCCCGTGATACACCTGCACCGGCAACTAAATCTTCCGCCGTGCAGACACCTGCTCACCAGCCATCCAAAAGCAGTAGCCACACAGTTTTACCTGGAAACGCTCACCATTCGCGACCTAAAGACCGGGTGAGTAGTCGTCCATCATCAAGGAAGTCCCGCTCCCGCTCAACAAGCCGACAGGGCTCTTCAGACTCATCTGAGGATGGCGACTTGAACATACCAGGTCCCAAGTCAGTCAAGATAAGACTGAAAAAGAAAAAGATGAAGACCAAACACTTACAATAAGCAGGTGTAACTTGTATTTTACTTTGTGATTTTATTTTTAACCTTCGTATTTTTATCTATGTACATTGTAAAATCACTTTTGAGGTTTTAACTGTTTTTATGTTATCTTTTTAGACCAGTTTTACATTTGAACTGTTTTAGCTTTTATCTTTCTTTTAGACTCCCCGTTCTATTTGTTTTTTATCTATTTTAAACTTAGATTTTTAGTTTTTAATGGGTGATGTTTTAACACTTGACGGTATGTAATTTTACTTCTGGACTCGGGGCCCTAATGACCAAGTTGTCGACGGGCCCTTAAACCCAATACACTCACTATACGAATAACAAAGAATACCTCCGAAATGGTTCACTCTATAAAAAATTTATAGACATAAAATGTGTATATTAGCAAGATTTACATTTTGATATACTAAGATTTGCTCTATCTCTAACGGTTTACCATTTATGCAAAAGTGGTCCCGAGTAAATGTGACTATAGGGGCTATAGCCAGAAAATTCAAGTTATACATTTCATTTGTGGTAGAAATATCTCAAACATATGACATTTTAATCAAAATCGTTAGAGCCATTTAAAGGGTAGTTAGGGTGGAGGAATTTTCTTCACGATGTTCGTGTCGCATCCTGGAAACACGTTAAACTTAAACTTTGGTTTTTAGCCGACTTTTTGTTTTTGAGTTATGCTGTCCACAGACTGACATACACATACACACACACACACACACACACACACACACACACACACACACACACACACACACACACACACACCTCTTTTTCTAAAAATGCTTTTATTGGATTTAGGGGGCCTCAAAACATATATATTCCGGTGAAATCTCGACATCGAATTGATGGGTAGAATACAATACTTTCTCTATTTAATATACTTAGTAGCGAAGTTAAAAATAAGTACAATGATAGTTTTAAATTTTGTCTCATTTACTATATGCACCTCATTAATTAATTAATGTCATTGCCATTACACAGTTCTCCCAACATTGTATTTTGTATTGAATTTAGAAGCAGAAATTATGGTATCGAATAACAAGTATCGGGTATCGATATTGAGTATTGAGAAGAACTGGTATGGACCCATCCCTGGATAAAACCCTTGATCATTATGATGTGATCACATTTTATGATGGTTGTTGTATTACAAGATATCAAAATTTTCATCATATGTAATGTTACCACAGTTTTAAGATGGATACCCAAAGGTTAATGGCAACTGTGCTACTGTAAGTGCCATAATGATTACTGTCAGAGACAGTAAGTTTATGCATCATAAATCATTAAAATAGGCACGAAAAAATCATTATAAATACTAAAACATGCATTGTTTTATCTTGTGTAGGATCTAATAGTCTAATAACAACATTGCCAATGAAACGACCCATGATATTAGTTGACTCGTCGATAGAAATCCAGATCTGGTTTCAAATTTTATCTTTAATGATTTTCATTGACATTGTAACATTCCGTTAAGTAACATTTTCGCGAACTTGACTCGCTAGGTAAACAGATTGGTTAGATTTTCAAAAACTGTGATAATGTAGGATTCTGTAATTTCCAGAAAGGGATTTCGGTGCTGTGGAAAGGTTTATGTAAGTCGAATGCAAACTGGGATTTTCGACTCGATGCTACAATTAATGTTAGAAGCAAGGAAATCTTCCCAATAGCTTGGAAAGTGCTTTTTTGTGTATGAAATTGCCGATATGTTGTGATATAAAGTACTTCTTTTCGTAGTTCACTGACTACTCACATATTTTGCTTGAGTACTTTACCATCGGTACAAAATACGACGGATCCAAAAGTACTAAGTTTGTGGTTTACTGTGTAAAGGAACACTGGATTTCCGTATCTTGCTTCTATCTACAGCGACGTCGAAATGAAAACTGAAAGAAAAGCAAAGTTAGACCCGCTTTCATTATTGCCTTTTAAAATAAACACGTCTTTCTGTTATGTGTGGCAGCACTTATTGTTGCAAAGAAAATAATGAACTGAATGAAGGACGCCGATGTTGTCTGCAATTTAAAGACAATAATATACATTCGAAGAAGTAACTTTCATTGTAATGGACTAATGGTTATTGAAATAAAATGTACCTGAAGGAAATGCTTAATAATTAATAAATAATAGGCACATCATTTATTTCGTAAAATAGGCATTTATATTTAAAAAGGCAGAAAAAGACAATATAAAACTGTGGCATTTCAGTCAGAAAGATATAATTCGTACAGATTCACTTTCAAATTGAATATAGATTTGTCGCATTTAAAAAGGCATTCTGCCTCAGTTCCAGGCTCTGGTTATTGCGACAATACTAAACAAGAAATCAATTTCTCCTAATTATTACTTCTCAGTCCATTCTATTTCTTCCTGATATCATTCATTATTAGGGTTACAATATAATTATGTCAAAAAACTGGGGGAGTTCAGTTAACGACATTTATTTCACATACTTTTCATTTCCTTTGACCTTTTTCAGGAACTCCTTTTTACAGATAATCCTGTCATAACATTGAGCACGTGTTACATTTTTCATGTTGTATATTATGATCAACATTAACTATACATTTTCGGCAGCGAGCTTATTTCGCTCATCTGTCCACTGAACATTTAGCAGACCAAATATTCTCTCTACAGCAGCATTATGTGCAGGTGTGGCAAAATATACTGTACTACTTTCAACAGTTCTATACACTCAACATTATTACTCATGTATTCGTAACATTTCTCGGCAACACTTTTCCCAACCGATGTTGCAGAGTTCATTTTGGGGTAAGTTCTTAAAGCACTTATTTCATCAAAGAATACAGGGTCATCAATAACCATGATAATACTTCTTAAAAATAACAGTTTTTCCACCGCTTTTCACTCTGGTTCTTTATCCAGAGTTATCCATTGAAACACAGACATACCAGTGTATTGGATCATCCAATTATAACTAACAGTATAAAAAGTATACATATCACTTCTAAGACTTTAGCTAAATTTCCATCATCACATTTACAAATAATTTCCTTTACTTTTAAAGGGAAAAATGGTTTTGTGTCCTAATTTTAAACTTGCACTTATAAGTATATTTTGGCATCCTGATCTGTATATGATATATCGGCAAAACTAGTCAGTCCAGGCTACAACAAGAATATGTAAAAGTTTTAACTCTCAGCTACGATGGAATTTAAAATGCGCAAACTGGAACAAGTTCAGAGCACACGTCTCTGACAATTTATCCTATCTAACATCCCCCATGAATTTCAGTCAGTCAGATACTAACAAACTAGTAAACTCGTTTGCAGAAGTGATTCTCAATTCCGCCGAGGTCACTATTCCTAGGATATACCCTGTTTCTAGGAAGACTGTAAGTTGGTGGAACGAAGAATGTAAAACAGCGATAGCATTAAAAAATAAAGTCTATTATAAATACAAAAGGCAACCTACCCCCACACACAAAATCGAGTTTCAAAAAGCCAGAGCTAAAGCACGTCAAGTAGTAAAGCACAGCAAAAAGAGTCCTGGCTAACATTCGTGTCCACTGTAAACAGAAAAACCCCGTCACGAGTGGTATGGCAAAAAATTCGCAAAATACGGGGATCTTACGATGGAACACATAATATAGTTTTCCACAATTATACAACAAACACTTCAAGTACTGACCCCCAAACCATAGCAAACATACTGGCGCATACTTTTGCAGAGGCCTCAAGAGAAGAAGCTTGCGAAAGCAAGGCGACCCACTGCTACCAACCTCACGAAAATAACCAAGAAAACTACAATGATAACATTACTTTCACAGAATTCATGGAGGCACTTGAAAAGAGTAAATGCTCCAGCCCAGGGCCGGATAATATTCCTTACGTAATGTTAAAATCCTTACCGCAAGATGGACTGGTTTACTTTCACGAAATCCTTAATTATATATGGAACTCAAGAACTTTTCCTAAACAGTGGCGCACAGCAACTATAGTACCCATCCCCAAACCAAACAAAGATCTTACTTCACCTGAAAGTTTCAGACCTATAGCCCTCACCTGCTCTATGTGTAAAATACTTGAAAAAATTATAAATAACCGATTGCGTTGGAAACTAGAGAAAATGCAGTTTTTCACCGAACTTCAAAATGGTTTCCGCCAGTTTCGATCCACCACTGACCATCTTTTAATACTTGATTCTGAAATAAAAGCTGCATTTACACAGAAACAACATCTCATGGCAATAAGCCTAGATATAGAAAAAGCGTATGATAAAATTTCACGAGCTTACATACTCAAAACAATACGTAACATCGGTATCCGTGGTAATTTGTATCACTTTATTGACAACTTCCTTCAGGAATGGAAAATTAAAGTTCGCTACAAAGGAACTATGTCAAAAGAAGAATCCATTAATAGAGGTGTTCCACAGGGATCAGTAATCAGTGTCACACTATTTCTCATAGCTATCAACAGTATAGTAAGCAATATTACACCACCTGTAAAAGGTATACTATTTGCAGATGACCTAACTATCTTTTGTAAGGGGAAAAACCCCTTTACTACTGCAACACTTCTTCAAGAAACACTGGAAAATCTGCACACTTGGACTAATAATGCTGGTCTTAACTTGTCATATCATAAATCCAAATGCATGTGCTTCTCCAAATCACCATGTAAAGTCTCAAACCCCACAATCTGCGTGGATAACAAGCTAATCGACTCAGTGAAGGCTATCAAAATTTTAGGTTTAACGTTTGATGTAACTCTAAGCTGGAAACATCACATTGATGATATGAGAAATGAATGCCTCAGAAGATTAAATGTACTAAAAACCCTAAGCTGCAAAAACTGGGGTTTTGATCTCAGTACCCTCATATGAACCTATCAAGCTCTCATTAGAAGTAAACTCGACTATGGAGCCCAGATCTACAATACAGCTAAATCTTCAGTTTTAAAGAAGCTAGATACAATTCAAACAGCAGCTCTAAGAATATGCTTGGGAGCTTACAGAACCAGCCCTGTTTCTGCTTTAACAATGGAAACCGACGAGCCACCACTGAACGTCCGCAGAACAGATCTGAGCCTAAAATTCGCCCTTAAAACTTTAGCAAGACCCGAATCAATGATCTACCAGTACGTCCTCCCAGAAACGTCCAACCAACGTTTATAGGCTAATTCACAAAAAGAAATGTCATTTAAATCTAAAATAAGCAAATGCATTGAAGAACATAACATAGAAATTCCTGCCATAATGCCCAGAAAGTTTCATTGTCTACCACCTTGGAGAATACCAACTGCTCAACTAAATTTGAATATTACAGCTTACCATAAATCTCATACAGATGCATCTTCCTATAAACAGCTGTTTCAAGAAATAACAAATGCCTACCCTAACCATACATTTATCTTCACTGATGGTTCCAAAACGGACAGTGACAATGGATGTGCCATAATTACCCCAGATAAGAAACTTCAGCTGAAACTCCCTAAATATTATTCCATATTCTCCTGCGAACTTTCTGCACTTAAGCAAGCTTTAACATACATCATCCAATCTAGTGAGAGTAAATTTCTTATAATTTCTGATTCATTAAGCTCTCTCCAAAGTCTCAGAGATCGTTCAACTGACCTCCAACTGCTTCAAGATATCCACAGTCTTTATTCCATTGCTCTAAATAAAAAGAAAATAGTTTCATTTGGGTCCCTTCACACTGCGGCATTAAGGGTAATGAAGAAGCGGACAAAGCTGCTAAAGAAGCAAGTCGACTAACAGACACATATGAACAGCAAGCAGTACCTTATCGTGATATTACAAAGTACTTCTCCAGACTAATAAAAACAAGATGGAAACAGACCTGGAATCAATCGCTTCCAGAAAAACTACACATGGTAAGGAAAGGAGACACCAATTCTTCCCCTGTCTACTCTCTTAGCAGGAAAGAGCAGGTGATTATCTCACGTCTCCGCATTAGTCATACAAGGTTAACCCACTCATACCTCCTCAGCAAAGGCCAGCCACCACAATGTGAAGTCTGCAACACCCGCCTCACAGTAAAACATCTCACAGAATGCAAGCAATACGCTATACAACGACAGCTTCATCACATCACTGAAGACTTATCCACCATTCTGAACACGCCATCCAACTGCAGAAGGGTAATGTCATTTCTCAAAAGTACAGACTTACATACGAAAATATAATATGAAGGATATTTTTGTTGTACTGATTTGTTGATTAGTATTTTCATGATTTTTGGTTAAATAATTGTAACAAATTTATTGTATACCACTGTAATATATAGAATAGTCGCGATATGACTTAATTGTTGAAGCGACTCTAAATAAATTAAAAAAAAAAGAATATGTAAGTTTCGTTCAGTGGAAACAAAAACTTTACGGTGAAGCTTTTCTTGTTTACAGCTGACGGCGTCTTCACCACAGAACACAAAGAAAGAAGAGAAAGTGATGCGGCGTACAGCTGCAGCATAGCGGATAGAAGAGAAAGTGTGAGCTCTTCGGGAGTAACTATGGTTCGCGCACAAGATGGCACTGGTGTCGCGATTGCTTCACTTTAGTTCACGAATGCATTGTGAAAATGGGTTTCATATTATCAATTAGCATTTTAAATACCTAAAATCGTACGCACGAATATTTGAAATACTGTTCTGAAGCATCGTCTTTCCTTGACACATAATATAGGATGCTATTTTACAATAATGGGTATTATAATTAATGAAGAACAATGGGAAATATCGGCTTACATGAATTTACGCTGAAAAATTAAACCTTAATGCAAATTATGTATGTTATGTATATAAAATATCGAAACTCACCACGGAATTAGATGTTGGAGACCTAGGAGAGTTTACGTGTTGATTTTGCTGACTTCGATGACGTCATTTCTTTACTGATTTTCTTGGTACGAAAAAAGAAGCGAAACTTCATGTAATGTAGTGTTAAGTTTCCAACTAAATCCAGTTTGTGTTCCACGCAGCATCCTATTCCACTGGGTCCTAATATGATTTCGTCTATGTTACCTAAGCACTCGTAAAATATATCACCCCATAAACTTTCAGACGAGCACATTTGCTTCTCTAAAATAGCCTCGACTTGCAAAAAAATATTAACCACACATTCAGAGGGGTAGGTTAAATACCGACGATTTTTTAATGTGCCATAGTCTTTTATTGTAGTGAAAGTGGAAGCTAATGTGTCTGAGGGTAGATCGGTGGACAGAGTAGAGGCACAGGTTTCACAACCGAGTTTTTCGAGCATCTTTTTTACTATATAACCCCCTAAGTTGTGTACTAAGCATCTTTTAAAAATATTATCCTCATTGAGTTTGGGAACTTCACTTTCCCAGTCAAGTATTTTAGTTTTGTTCTTTATTTTGTTTCCAACAAAATCCAACAGTTGACGGTTTTTTTGCTCAGTTTGTTTTGCCAATATACGAATTTGATTCATAAAAGATGTAAGTGGTGGCTCCACTTTATTCTCACAATTAGCAGCATTTTACAGTGCAAGTTTTACAGGGACATACACAGCCTGTAGCATATGTAAATGTAAAAAGTCAACTGTGGAAGGATGGTCATCACAGCTCAAAGAACGCATAATTCCAAAGTGCCGTTCAAGGGGGTCTTGAATGAATTTTACTGTTAAGACGTATGCAAATGCTCTATTCCATAAATACTCGGACACTTCCAAAGTACTTTTTAAGGTGACTCGAAGATTCCATTGTCCTAGTTGAGCAGAATGTGTTATTTTCAGACGTTATTATGCGAAAGAAATGTTTTTGTACTTTGTGAGATTGCGAATTTTTATAGTGTGCTTTAATTGGAACTGTGGAGTTTAATGCATCTACAAGATTATTTACATCTCTTGTGAATAGTTCTGTATTTCCGCTTTCCTTAAATTTTTCAAAATTAATTTTCCTGAAGAAGTCAATGCCATTTGCAGTGCTGTTACTGAACAATTGAAAACACAGTCTCACATTCATTCTCTGAAAAGAGGTGGGGTCTATGTGGGATGACGTCAATTTCGGGCAAACTCTAAGACCAGCAAATTTAGGACAAGTGTCAGCTTCATAAATATTCTATAAAAATTATATTGGAAGCTCTTATTTCTATATAAGACATCCACCTTATCTTGAAAATAATTTCTCATGCATTTTATTATGTGGACGCAATCTGAAAATGCCCATATTCTTCTTTTGTCATCAAGTGGGTGCTGGATACTGCATTGTACATTTTTACATGTTGCTCCTATTCCTAAATTTTTCCATACTTTTTTGCTTGATTGATTTCCATCACTAGTGAAACCAACAATTCTTGTCCCTGAGTTTTCTAACTGGATATTTACTTCTATAAGGAGCTTAGCTAGTATATCACCGGGTGTAGCATTTCTACTTGCGTAAATCACTACTGGTTGGCTCCAATTATGTAGTAAGGGAACAAACATAAAAACTAAAGCATGGTTAGCCATAGAATTTTTCTGATTGTCAGGAGTGTGGTCACCTAGATTCACGAATCCGTCCACTTTTAGTGAGCTAGCATTGAACCTAACTTCTCTTAATTTGACTTCATCAAATATTACAACTCCAAGACGCTTGTTTTCATCTTCTTCTTGACTGAATGTAGTAGAAATCGCATTTAGAGCATTGCTAGTTATACCATATGTGCCCTTTATCCCTTTAGATAACTTCCTTAAATGGGCTTCAGAAGGCAGGGGCAGCAATTCATGTGTTAAGCAATGTCTATAACCTTTAGGGCTTTTAATTTTAAATAACAAGCTTTCTAATAGAAATTCATTTGTGTAACGCATCCCCTTCGAGCTCGTCTGACATTTTTAAGCATTGTATCTAGAACCAGCTTTTTTTTTTTTACTTAAACAATTTAAATTGCGTTTATGTTCGCAACAATTAGTAGCGAATTTCTTTTCTACTATTTTTAATTTAGCCCTCTCTTTAGATAGCAGGATTTTAGATGTAACTAAATTTCTATTGAGGTTTCTAATTCTTTTCTTCAGTGTAGCAATTTCATTATTGATAATTGTGTTTGTGACCTTGGAGGAATTAGAACTGTTTTCTGTGATTTCCTCATTGTTGAAGGAACTTAGAAGCAATTTCACGAGTTATATAATTACTCACAACACACAACGCATACATATAAAATTATGTCTGTACATCCGAAACAAATATTATTTCCCTTTCTTGACCGTTGGGACTTTCCAGTCCCGTCTATAAAAAAGGTCGCTAACAACACATTGGCAGCATTTTGTTAGGATCTGACCATCGGGATTTGTGCGTCCCACTTCTGTACTTCCTTCAAATCTATTGTAGTTTTGCTGTCAGGTGATAGATGTCAGTGAAGTCCGGTTCCTTTTCACCTGGTTCATAGATGGACGTAAACAAAAATACTACCAATTCATTTGGTTTTCTTTGAGTTCTGTGAAGATATAATTACTTTTTATGACATGTGGCTTCAAGATCACATATTTTTGAACATGTATTTATATAATTAAATAATGTTATGAATCCTATAAAAGAACAATATTCAAATTTCTGTGTGGGACTTACAAGTCCCGATGGCGTTTAGTGCACTGTGGACATTGGTTACATTGGCAGTACCTCATAGCAGACTAGCGTATGCTTTGCAAGCATTTCGTGTGTAGCACGCTTTTGTTCAATGCAATGCCAAGGAGACGGTTTGAGGAATTTCTCAGTAATATACATGTAAATGATAACTTGGCTAGTCCAAAGGACTGCAAAGATAAATTATACAAAATTCGTCCTCTCATTGATATTGCTAATAAACAATTTGCTTCAACCTACAATGTAACTAGGTCCCTAAGCATTGAGGAATCAATGATTTTATTCAAAGGGCGCAGTACTCTCAAACAGTATAATCCTATGAAGCCCATCAAACGAGGGTACAAATTGTTATGTTTAGCAGGCCAAAAGGGGTTTATTTCAAAATTCTCAGTATATCAGGGCAAGGATGAGTTAGTTGGTGAAGGGTTAGCTGAATATGGTCTGGGAGAACGAGTTGTTTTACAACTTTCTAAATCATTGTGTGGGAAAAGGATTCATTCTGTACTTTGATAATTATTTCACATCCATTGCTTTGCTTGAACGACTCAAAATAGAGAATGTCTTGACCTGTGGTATGATTCGTGCCAATCGTAAAGGGCTACCTATCTGTGTGCCTGACAACTCTTTGTCAAGGGGTAATTATGATTATCGCATATCAAATATTGGTATAAGTTTCTTCAAATGGATGGACAATAAGTCTGTTTTGCTAGCATCCAACTATCATGGCACAGAAGAAACTATAGTACACAGAAAGAAACCTGATGGCACTAAAATTGAAGTAAAATGTCCAACTATTGTGAAAGACTATAATGCAAATATGGGGGGAGTTGATAAAGCTGATTGCGTGCCCTTTACTGTGTGAATAGGAAATCGAAGAAGTGATGGCACAGATTGTTTTGGGGGATAATTGATATTGCCTTTGTAAATGCATACATTATCAATAATCAACTATTTGAAAAAATGACTGTGTTAGAATTCAGAAGAGCTGTTGCTCAAGGACTGATTTCTAAAACAAAACTGCCAAGGAAAAGATCCTGCCCAAAATCCACAAGTCCCAAAGTGTCACGGCCTAAAAGGGGAAAGGGTACCTGCCTACTCTGTACCCGCTGATGTAAGATTGGGGAATAAGGGTCGTCACTGGCCAGTTTTTACACCAAGTTGGGGAAGGTGTCAGGTTTGCAGCTTACAAAAGACAGAATCTCGGCTTTATTCTATTTTCATGATGTGTAATGTTCATCTATGCTGTAATGAGAAGAAAAACTGTTTTATAATGTATCATGATGTTGACAGAAGGAAAGAAAGTGCCCAGTGTACAAAATTTGTGTAGAAGTTTATTTTTTTTTCAACATTAGCCAATAAAGAAATAAGATGGTAGTTTGGTATCTGTATGTCTTTAAATATTAGATTTTCCCTTGGTATTCAAATACTGTAGTATGTATAATGGCTTTGTAGTAACTTTTTATTCTGTCAGAAATGCTATGTAAATGTTTGTATGGTGAAACCAAGGCATGTTTAGTGCCCAATGGGACTTTCAAGTCCCGGGAATATTTTTTTATTAAGTATTAATTTTTTCAACAAAATATCATATACTATATTTAAATTACTCCATACCAAAGTCAAATTAAAAAAAATATATACCAAAAAAGACTTAATTCTGGTAGTGGTCAAGAAAGGGTTAATTTATTTTTTTTTTTTATTTATTTATTTTTTTTTTTCTATTCTAAAGTTATTCTGTGGTGGTACAATTTATTTTTGAACAAGGGGTGACATGAGGTCCGGTACCGCCGGAGCAAACCGGATGATTGTGGGTGCATGTTATAGTTCGGCAGCATTTTGAGGCGACTGCGATCGCCACGCCACAGTTTCGATCAGTTGCCACGGGACCACGGACCATGCAGGAAACTAGCGGGAGAGCTCACACTTTCTCTTCTATCCGCTATGGTTGCAGTAAACTTTAAGCAATTCAGCAAAGACCCGCTAGAGGACATACAAAGCAGAAGCTAAATGCGCAGCGTGTGAATTCATTTTCAAAATGAACTGAATTGATAAACAAATAATATATTTTTACTGTTAACTAAGCAATGGGTGGTTTCGCAAAATATTCGGAAACTGAACGGGGTGTCGGAGAAGGGTCTGAAAAACGGGTGGCCCCCGGTAAAAACGGGAGATATGGTAACCCTATTCGTTATACAGCTTTCGTGCACTTCACTAACGGCTTCTGTTATGCTTTCACATATTTCCAGTCTTTTGTTTCTGCTTTTCACTGTTTCTGTTTGGTTTTGTATTGCATTGTACGCATAGTAGAAAATGAGAATTTCGTGATTCTGTTTTGCGTTCCAGCTATACGCTGCCCTTAACATATCGGCTGCTTGAGTGTTTTGAGAGAGTGAGAGGGACAGTTAGAGAGCAGGTTGCTCGTGCCGCAGGTCACTTACGCGTGCTGGCACACTGTGATAGCAAAATGCACTCTTGCAACATTTGCGTCCCTTTCATGCTTGTTACATTATTTACTTGTTTGTTCTTTATTTATTTTTACACTTAATTGGCATTGCTTCAACAGAGAATTCTCACGCTGGGACGACAAATACATTTAATATAAGAAAACTAGAGTATATGGTCATCTCTTCTTGGGTTTCATTACTCTTATTGCTTTATTAATTATACAAATACACACACACACACACACATATATATATATATATATATATATATAAACACAGTACTACATACGACCCCCACAAAAAGAATGAAAGAAAGAAATACAAGCAGAAAAGCCAACATAATTTAAATTGACACAGATGCGTACATCGGCGTTTACTCAATCTTAGTGTCTTTTAATTACTTTTCTTCTTTGTCTTCTTCATCTACTTCTTCTTCTTCTTCTTCCTCAGTCTCCGAAGATGACGAAGAACCCATCAATCTTATTATAAAATTCACGAACAGTTTTGTGTTCATCGCTTTTGGAGCTGTATAGTTCTGAATAATTATCTAGTTTAATGGTACTTATTACTGTACTCATGGGAACGTTAGTTGCAGCCACAGCAAGTGCAATCGACGAGTCACACTTTTCGTCTCCTTCTTTAAAGTAATTGTACACATTTTGAATAATGTGTGCCGTCTGCTTATGTACTGCTTTTCCACGTCTTATAGGCGAGGAATTTGCTTAATAAGTAGCAGGTGCATTACTTGTTTCACACGACCGCCACATATTTATGCTGCTTTAAGAGTTTTGTGCAATCTCTGTTGTGCGCCACTACTTGTGTCTGAATGACTTCATAAACCTTGCAACTCTGCCTGGTTTGTTTTGGTTTCTATACACGCGCCGGCCACGCGATGTTCCTAGCTCCCCCTTCCACTGTCTCAAAAGACCGAAAAAAGTATACCTTTGGAATAACTGCTCAACAGTGTACCCCTTACCGTGGTATTTGCCTTTGAGTTTGTATCACTTTTGGTTATTACATCAAATTCACACACATTCGACATTCATGCTTCCTTACTGTAGGGGAGATGTCCAACGTTTGCGAAAGAGGAAAGGTTCAATTTACCTCCTTCCAGTATACGCGAACTTTGCCACTCTAAAACACAGGTGCATTGTGTTACAGTGGCGGTTTTATTAAATGTTCGTTGCGTTTGATTTAAAAAGCACTTTGCGATAAATATCTGTTCACTAGTAGCTTCTTTGGTAATGTTTACTTTTAAGAAGTGTATCAATATTTGGCGACAAGGTTGAAGTGCATAGTCTTAGAAGATAGCGTAACCTATTGCGGTATAGACTTTTAGTGTAGTTCAATTTGGAGAAACTCTGTTCGCAAATACCTATATGTGGAGCTACTCACTCTTGTACAAACCATTCTAGCACATGGTTACTTTTCTATCTACTTCATTTTAATCGACATAAACATTTTCAGAAAATATCTTGTTGCTAGTTTTCTTGTAGATGCAAGGAGATTATAAAAATACAGTAGGCTTTCCGCGATAGTCAAATCTTTTAAAGTTGGTCGCTATATGAATGTTTTGAAAGTCCGTTCCCTTTGCACGACCAAGGCATTAATTGTGTTAACGAGATGTTTCTTTTTTGTATAGTAAGCTATGGCTATAGGCTATAGCCAGAATATACAAAATATGCATTTCATTTGGCATTTCATTCAAAATCGTTAGAGCCATTTTTGAGAAAATCAAAATTTGGAAGTATTTTCCATGTAAAGCATAGATTAAAGAAAACTTCTTCAAAATCTTTGTTTCACATCCTTGAAAGAGGGTTTTCAAGCAAATACCCCATCTGAAACTGCCTTTATATGTAACAGGTTGGATTCATTTTATTATTTTCTTAAAAATGGCTATCCACAACAATTTTGACAGTCTAACATTTGGCATACTAATAAGAGAAATAATACACATTTTACAGTTGTTTATTGATATTTTTAAATATCTTATGAAGTCTGTTAAAGAAAAGAAGAAACAAACTCTTGCAGTATGAAAGAAATCTGAACACTAATGAAAAACCTTACTGCAATAAAAATGTAGAGTTCTTGTAAGCGCCGGTTTGTGTCAAATGTTTGTTTGTCTTTAATAGCATTAGCTATATTTAAAATATCCCTTTTCCATTCAACAGAGATCCAGCTATTTCCAATTTTCTTACCAATCCCAGTGTTCTGGTTTTTTTTTTTTTTTGGGGGGGGGGGGGGATCGCAAACCCAAATTTGCTTTGGTATGCCCTTCAAGTAGGTGTAATTGAATTCGTTATTCAGTACTACTTCATAAGAAGGAACCGTTGATTTCATGCATACACCATTTTCAGTGACTAGAAACAAACTATAAACAACACCTGCTAACAAAAGACAAGAGTAAGGTGTGGAGAATAAACATATGCGCATCTCGTTACAGTAATCAAAACTCACAAACACCCTGTTTAATTTGACGTTAAAAACTGCTCATTGAGTGAATTTCCACGCAAATGATCAACGAAAGAAATGTATCGGTTGTGCATAAATAATTCCGTAGTTTTCAGATGCCTATGAACTTGTTTTTATGAACGTGGTTTTTACTAATATTTTTCAGTGGTATTCCTTCGACACACATTCTAGTCAGATGCCTGCAGTTCTCTTTGGTCTCTTCGATTTTATTGATAATTTTAGATACATAGTTCTTGTCGGACATCCTCGTTTCGAGAGAGGTCTCCCTTCTCAATATCTAATTTCTGTGGCTTGTAATTTACTTTTATCTTTCTCCTTCGTAATCCATACATCAATATTGGTACTGCCATTGATTTGTAAAATTTGAATTTTTTATCTTTCCTGGTTTTATTTTTGTAACGTTCTGGTTATTATGCTGCATATTTGTTGGCATTTATTTATTTTTATTTTTAAACTCTTATCTCTGTCGGAACTTATGTTACAGTCCAAGTATTCAAAGCGAGACAGCTGTTCTAATATTATTTCTTCTGTCATAATTTTGGATCGTTTAGGATATTTTTATTTGTGTGCCATCACTCTGGATTTACTTGTTGATAGTTTCATGTTGTAATTTTTTATAATACAGTAAGTTTATAAACGGAACGTTGTAGGTCATTTTCGTTGTTCTGTATCTGTACCAAATCATCAGCATATAACATATTATTTATATAGTCATTTCCACTTATTTGTATACCCGGGTTTGTATTATCTCTATTCCACATTTTCACTAGATCATCAATATAGCTATTGAACAGTGTTGGTGATGTGTTACATTCTTGTTTAACTGCTTTATTTGTAGCAATTTCTTCTGTTTTTAGTGTTCCAGTATTTATAACTACATTAGTTCCTGTATACAAATTCTTAATTAGCTCAATTAGGTATATAGGGTAGCCTCTATTCTTCATCATACTTCATAACTTGTCTCCGTCTACAAAATTGAAAGCTTTCTCGAAGTCAATGAAAGCTATATGCGTTTCAAGACTGACTTCCCGCCGTGTTCATAAAATCCTTTTTAAACTAAAAACATTATCGCTGCGCGAACAACCCTACATAGTATCCATTTGTTCCTCATCTAATTATACCTCTACTGTATTGTTAGACTGTTATTAATAATTGTTGCATATACTTTGTTCAACAGGCTTATGCCTCTCTAACTCTTAGTCATCTCTTTGACATTTTTTGAAAAGTAAGGTAATTTTGGTTGTTTTCCATGCTTGAAGTATTTTGCTGCATTTTCAACATTCGTTATACTGATGTAGCAATCCTAATTGGCAAAATAAACAGTTATTCCATCTGATCCACTATCTTTCCCAATTTTCATACCTTTCAGGGTTGTCTGCAGCTCTTAAAGTGCGAGTAAGGGACAGTTGGAGTGAAACTTGAAAGTTTCGCATTTTTTGATAGATTTTTTGAAATTTTTACTGTGTTTGTAGTTGTATAAGAATAGTATGCACAACAAATTTCAGTAAAATTGGATAACTCGTTTCGTTTCTGATATACAAATTATTATATGAATTCATTGTGCTACAAGGCACATTTTCAAAATGTGATACGCGCATACGCCTCTCAAAATTGGATTATATTGGCAGAAGTGGAACTTCAAAACATGGGTAACAGTCCTTTGAAGAGATATTTCAAATACGTTGGCTAATTATTCTGTACGTATCTTTTTAATAATAAAGACAATTTTATTTTAACTATTATCGATTTTTATACCTTTGAATCCTTCTTTTTTTTTTTTTTTTTTTTTTTTTTTTTTTTTTTGGGTGTGGTGGTGGGGTGTGTGTGTGCAATTCATGTTAGTATTAACATTAATATTGAATCATAGAATTGTTTAACGGGCTGACCTCGTAATGCAGTTGGTAGAGCACCTGCCTACTGTAGGAATTTTTCTCCAGTCAGGATTATTCCTCATCCTTCCCTGAGTCTGGAAGTATAATGGCGGCGGCATGGCTGAGTGGTTAGACCGCTCGCCTACCACCTAGGTGGGACCCGCATGTGGTATTCGTGGTTAACGAAGCGGCGTCTGGGCGGGTTTTCTCCGGGTTGTCCTATTTCCCCCGCCATTCATTTCATCAGATGCTCCATGATCACCCTTCCAAACATCCATTTCGTCTGTATTTCATATCGTCCTCTTCCTCACTATCATACCTGGTGCTTGGCTGACCACCTGCTTCCAGGTCTTCATTCTGGTCCAGAGCTCCCTCTGCTCCCCGACAGGCGTCTGACACTAGGCACTGGCTTATAAGTCCTAGGGGGTATAAGTCCTACATAAGGGGAGGGTAATCAGGAAAATAAAGAAGTAACTGCTATTTATGGGTACTTTTCATTCAATTTGAAACAAACCTGATGCACGAAGGATATTTGGAATGTGCAGAAATGTAGTTTTGATAAAAACAGGCTTTTATATAGGAACATGTGTACATTAAGGGAAGAGAACTATTTGAAAGGGCCATAATGACCACATAGAGTGGGGGATATGAAAAATATTAGCTGATCCAGATGTACTGGAGTTCCAGAAAGATTTTAATGCAGAAAAAAATTTTTAACTTTTTGACCCATTTTGACCAAAGTTTCACTCCCAGTGTACCTAAATGAACTGGAGTATTTCGATTATTCAATATTTATTCCATCTGGCACATACGTTCATACGTTTCAGGGTTGTCTGTAGCTCTTTAAGTGTGATTGAATGAATATGTGAAATATTCCGGACCCAATATGTTAAATTTGGTGAGGGAGGTTGAATAAATGGGCTATAATTTTTATCCCTCATTACAGGCTCAACAGAATTTAAATTAAACTAATGAATAAGCTTCTGTAACAGGTCGTTTTCCACTTGCTGGAGCGGGGCTGTGGCATCATCGACCGTCTCTCCCAGGATTTTAACGTAGCACCTCAGGCATAAAGCACCGTTTAAAGGAACAAAGCTCGTGAGAACACTTCCACCTCCTTTCTAACAATTAAAACTGCTGCAGAAGCAGTGACTCATTCAACTCGAGAATGGACTTTACGTACTCACATCGGAAATGTTCCTTAACACATCTCCGTGATGTGCAGATCTTGATGCAAATTGCACCCATTTCTTCACTATTACGGTGGAAAACTTAAGCAACCGGCTGATGCACTATGTATTATACATCTATCTGGCAATTGACTGACTACGCTTCCCACGAAATTCCTATCTTAATCTTTCCCGGCAGCTCCTGAGGGCCGCCCCAAACTTTCTTCTCTGAGTAACGAGTAATTTAAGAGTATCTATATACAGGTTCCCCTCCCCCATAAAAAAGAAAAAAAAATCACTGACAACGCCTATTATGTTGTGTGAGATGACAAGCTGGACAGGAACCCCTGTCCGGAAATGCACGGTTTGGACGCTGTAGCGCATCTAAGTGTGAGATGGGTGTATGTTCACATTTCGTCAATCCCAATATCGAGCTGCCTACATTAGAACCGGGCTTCGAACTGTGTACCTCCTACGTCAATGCAGAACCTATGTCGGCGGTGGTGAGCCTCATGCACATGACCCAATTCGTGCGATTGTCTTTGAAAATTGTCAATCGCTTCGTGGACTTCAGCCATAAGGTCCTCCGCTGACGTTTAAGGAGTGGCATACTCTTCATATAAATCCACAGAAAATAGTCGAGAGGTCTCAGATGTGGCGACCGTGGTGGCCATAGAAATGGCCCGTCTCTACAACAAAGTGTGCTGGAGTGCATGTTGGTCATTTAAGTAGCTGTGTACTGGTACATGTCGTACTGCTGTTAAAAAAACATTAGTGTACTGGAAAATACACAAATAACACAGAAGAATGCGCACCAAGGACTCTATGGAAGAATTTAGCTCATGCGCAGGACTGTTACACTCAGGTCGTTCATCCCAGTACTTAGATGGCTAAAGGGTTGAGTAAATTCCGTAAGATACCAAAACGAATGTTAACAAATTGACACACCCGTTCGTCCTCAAACTTCGACGCCCTACAGCGTTCAAACCGGGGGGTTCCTATTTGAAAACCATCAGCGTGCCATCCCGCACAACATAATAAGAGCTGTCGGTGTTTTTCTGGACACTCCGTATATTTAGGTAAGAAAGCTACCTTCTGTCTCTAGAAATAGTGACTAAGGCACACTAGCAGTGTCTCTGTGTTTGCCTGAGCGTGATTCCTTGCATAAATCACACCTTCTGATGTTCCACATGTTGGAAAATTGCCTACATTTAAATCTGGAGGAAAGGTACTTGATCCGCCAAAATAATCAAGTTATGCTGACATATATGTGCAGTTGTGTAACACAATTAATTAACCTTAGCTGATAGTTATCTGAAGGTAGGACAATATTGACTGGCAATGGAGAGAGAGGGGGGCGAAAGAGGGGCGAGAGAGAGTGAGAGAGATGTAGGTCTAGGGCGCTCAATTACTTGGTTATCAACGCCCTTAAAGAACAGTTCATGGCAGAAGCCAGATATAAACTTCAATATAGCATAAAGTTGCTAGTAAAAAGAAAAATATATATACATAAACTAGTGGACCCGACAGACGCTGTTCTGTTCAAACATTTTATATCCAACAATGATAAAATATTGTAAATAAACTGTAAGTTGTTTAGAAAATTTTGAAGAAAAATATGTAAAAAACAAGTATTTTGTGAATACCATATGCCACCACACGGACAATTATAACAACTCGATCTATCAATTGCGTGTGAGTTTACCGGTAGCTCTGGTTAAGAAACAGTTTATGTACATTTTTTTTTTTTTTGAGTGAACCATTTCAGAAATAGTTTGTGTTACTTGTGTGAGAGTTCAAGTACTTACATCTGTTCTCAAATGGTAGATCGTATTATTAGCTTTATTTCTGTTATTATGTGATTACTCTTTATTATTATTATTATTATTATTATTATTATTATTATTATTATTATTATTATTATTATTATTATTATTATTATTATTATTATTATTATTATTATTATTATTATTATTATTATTATTATTATTATTATTATTATTATTATTATTATTATTATTATTATTATTATTATTATTATTATTATTATTATTATTATTATTATTATTATTATTATTATTATTATTATTATTATTATTATTATTATTATTATTATTATTGTTATTATTGTTATTATTGTTATTATTGTTATTATTGTTATTATTGTTATTATTGTTATTATTGTTATTATTGTTATTATTGTTATTATTGTTATTATTGTTGTTGTTGTTGTTGTTGTTGTTGTTGTTGTTGTTGTTATTGTTGTTGTTGTTGTTGTTCTTGTTGTTGTTCTTGTTGTTGTTCTTGTTGTTGTTCTTGTTGTTGTTCTTGTTGTTGTTGTTGTTGTTGTTATGGTTATTGTTATTATTATTGTTGTTGTTATTGTTATTATAATTGTTATTATTGCTGTTGTTTTTGTTGTTGAGTGGTGAGTATATTTGGCAATTCGTTTGTCATTTGCTTGTATTTACTCTAATTTAAAAGGGCCAATTGTACATGCACAATCCGTTATTAGCTATGTTGTATCGTGTAATGTTGTATCAACCTTTCAACGTTTACACAACCGTATTCAACAACACCGCAGCACTGCGGAAACTACAGGAAACACTTCAGACTCTCACCGACCGGGTTGCAGCATGGGAGGCAGCCCTGACTCGTGCTCTCGAGGACGTCCAGGACACCATCCATAACCTGCAAACTACGTTACCAGTCATAGTTCATCAAGAGAACAATAGGCTCCGTGACCACTTCAACAACCAGCTGGAGAAAGTGGTCACCTACATAAATGACTCACGCACACACAAGGTCCATAAGTCGCTAGAAGAGATTCTACAAAGACACACAACATCACTGGAGACTAGACTCAACCATATTTAGGATACTCTTACACTTCCCAGACTTCCCCTTCCTCCCACAGTTCTACAGATGTTCTCCCCAAATCGCAGGTATCAGGGCATCCGCCAATGATCCATCTAACATGCACTCACAATCATCCGGTTTGCTTAGGCGGTACCGTTCACCACAGCACCCCTGTTCCAATCAGTTGTGTCACCCCAGAAGAGCTTTAATATAGTACATAAGAAAAATAATAATATACAAGCGAGCAGTTCAGTTCGAGTTGAACTGTAGTTGGGAGTTGTTTAGCGTGTAAATGGTCATGTACTGCTGGGTTTTAGTTTCGAGAGTGAGTTGGCCAGCCTGTCAGTGAATACGTATGTGTCGTCGAGTGATTTTATCGTAATAGTCAAGATATAAGAGACAGAGAAACTGGAGAAAGTCATTGAAAGACTGAGAAAGATTATCATAAGAGCAATTTTATTGTAAATTTTAACAGCAGAAAAGACCTGTGTTAACAAGAGGAAAATTGTGCATTTTTAGTAAGATATAGAGGACAACAAAGTGATAGAAAAGTAACCGGACTATGAATTTTGCCGATTTTGTTACAATATAGTGCTAAAATGAACTCTGCATCTCATCCGAAGGAATATCTTCTCCCCATTACCGTGACGTTTTTTTGGCATTTCTGGGAAAAAAAAAAAGGATTTATACGTATTATAAAAGGTTCTAAAGTTTAGAATTTTATTTATTAGAAACAATGTGGGTATTGCGAAATAGTTAATATAAATGGAGGTAAATAAGGATACCAGTATTCCATGTTACCCGCCATGTCATATTGAAACAAACAGTGTCACTAAGCGAGAATAGAATAAAGTGAAAACAAAAGATCCGTGCAGCACGAATGTCTTAACCTGTGTTATTGTCATAATATTAGTTTACCTCTATAATATGCACGCAAATATTTTTCGTAAATATTTAAAAACTTACCTGCAAAACGTTTTAGATGGTAGAAATTTGATAATAATTGATGCTTAAGTCATTCCACGTCAAATCGAACAATATATGGCAAAAAATGACTGATCTCTCAGATTTTTTTGAAAATTTTTTTTGGTATTTTGGGACAAAATATATTTGACCCGTGTTTCTTCGTTTTGTATAAAAAAATTTTATTTTGGCAGATATTAATTTTTGAAATGTCCCAAAAATCGCGCACTCCTCACTCTTCAATCAATCATACCTCCGATTGTAATGAAGCAAATTACTTGATCTTTGGCTCAAATTAAAGATAAATCGCAGTATTTCATGAGGTATTTATTAAAAATTTTATTAATTATTATTAGTATTATATTTTATACGATTAAAGTTTCAAAGTTAGATAATAACATAACCTCGACCATTTAAAAATCTGGAAAAAAAAAAACGAAAAATACAATGAAGTTTATTCAATATTCTCAGAAAAAATCAGAATGGAGTCTCTAATAGTTCATTTGTAATTAACTTACTTGCAAATCAGTGCAGCTGCCATTATGTACATGTGGCAGCGGTGACGGCTACCGTAACCTCACACAATTGCCACCTTCCATTACGGCGACTGTCAACTGCTTGAGGTTCCATGAACTTTACAACAGTACAGTAAGGAGAACACTGCTAGCTGACACTATTATATGTACACTATTAGCATCTTCAAAATGATTTTAAAATATGAATTGAAACTGTTGGCGAATCCATAGTCTTTGTCTGTTTCATCAGCTCTATTATATAATTGTGCGAATGAAACCATGCACATGGGGAGGGAGGGAGAAGGTAGTGATATCTGCATTATCTGAGACAGTCTTACTAATTCAAAGGTGCCTTTTAGTTGCAGCGTGCCGTTGAAGACATAGATCTTTGTGATAAAGAGTGAATATAGTGAATTTGTGAGACATTGATCATAGCGTAAATCAATTATGCCACCTGTCGAAATTAGGGACCAAAACATTACACAGTCAGAGTAGAGAAATTATTTCAAATGTATGGACGTACTTGAAGGAAGAAGCTAAAAGCAAAGAACTGCTTACAACAGAAGATTTTTTCAAAAAAATGCAAAAGTTCAAAAGCACGTATCAGATGTTACAGGAGTATCAGAAAGATTGTGGAGACAATTTTCTGTATGGACTGTACTGCCTCAGTAAGAAGTTATGTGAGTAGCATAGCTGACGCGGCAATTTGCAGGCTGTGTGCAGTCACCTGGCTTGTTACTCGTCTGTGCGCGCTTGCAGGCCTCCAGAAAAAAATTGTAGCAAATGCACTAATGCAAGCTCCATAGTTTTCAACATCTTATTTTATAGATAAAATGTCAGGGCATACGTGTGTATTTTGTTTAGATTTTTAACTCGTCGATTTAAATTCTATTTTTGGTTTTACAAAATATACCATAAAAAACAGTCCAAAATTTATGTGTAATAATGATTAATCGAAAGTTGTTAAAAGGGTTGTATTTAACCTTTCTAGTGGGCAAAACCCCAACTCTCAACTCAATATGGTCTTAGAGTAACAAGCGATTTTATATTAAGGTGCACACAGAAATTGCTTAATTTCTAATAGCCATAACTAAGCAAGTAATTTAAGAATACGGAAATAAAAAAATACGGGTCTCCTTATTTGATGCCTATTATTCATAAAAAGAAAATTTGAACCTCCTACGAAAAAGTCGTGTTTTACGGGTGTTCGATTTGACGTGGATTGACGCTTAAACAGCATGTGGCATAAACAGGCGACATTACTTGCAGGGCTCTCAGAGTAACCTTGGATGTATTTCTAGCAGACACAGTTGGATAGTAGCTCCAAACATCATGTACATTGAGTATTCCATATTCCATACTACCCGAGCTTCCTCTGCTATGGTTTCATGTTTACTATATTGCGCTTCGACATATCACCAACATCATCAGAATAAAGCTTGGCCATTTCTGTTACCTGCAACATCTTCATCGCATTCTACATGTATTCGATTGTACAGTTTGTCCATATGATGTTCCAGGACACGATGTACTTAACCATTATATTATTTAGTTCATAGTACACACTTCAACTTCCACTTTCTTGAATGCCCTTCAGTCCTTATCGGTTTCCTTTAGTACTAGGTTAGCTCTTGGTTACATTTTCCTTGGAAACCCGTTTACCCAGGCATGTTCCTTTATGGTGTCTGAACACAATTTCCTTAATAGTTACATATATAGATTCCTTTATATCAATACATTTGCTGCTTTAATAGTCTCGTGCCAGATAAATCAACAAAACCGACGAATTAGATGTTTTCCTTGTAAAACTTAGATGCCTTACTTCGCTCTTTTTATGCACTGCAAATACAACGGAAACATTCAAAACATTCATTATTTGCTTTTTGAGCAGTATTTTGCTTAGCTTTTCGATTTCATCCTTTTAGAGCCATTTTGGTATAAATAGATCGCACATTTGTAACGGATTTGAACAACTTGATTGGTTGCTTTTGCTCTTATTCCTCAAAGTTAGCAGCATTTACGTTGTCATTTCTTCGAAGATATCCAGTTACAACTATAAGTCCGCCTGCCCTGTTTCTCTCTTCCTCTGTAATTCGTTTACTCACTTCTGTTGTATGTCTAAGCCTGATGGAATGACCGAAACCCCTTTCAAAAAGAAGTACTGCTTTTATACCTGCTTTTATAATGCCACGCCGTGGCATTAACCAAAGTGACCCGGGTTTGATCCCAGGCGTCCGTATATGGGATGTGTGGTGGAGTAACCGGCGCAGGGGCGAGTTTTCTCCGGTTTCCCCCTGCATCATTCCATTAGTTGCTCCATCACTTTCCTCTCATTCTATTTAACTTCACTACTCATTTCGTTCGACCGCCTCCGTACCGCAGTTGATGGCGCGATTCCCGGTGCCAGCATGGGGATTTTCCCCCGCTGGGAGGTCTGGCACGAGGTGCACTCAGCCTCGCTAGGTTCAGGGAGCTACTTGATGGAGTAGTAGCGACCCCAGGTCGAGAAGGCCGCATAACTACCTGGGAGGGCTCGGGACGACCACCAATGGCGCCTGTAGTGGGCAGAGGTGCAGGACGCAGCGGTAGGCGGCAATCCTTGGCCCTTCATGAGCTGGTGCACTGGGGTTTACTTACTTACTGACTCATTTCGTTCATCCTTTCATCCGTTTGGTTTCTTTCAGGGTAGAAAGTGTCAGCAGGCGTTCTGGTGTCAGCATTGTGGGATGAAATACTCTGATGGACTCCGTCCCCTGTCACGGCAACCGGGCTCCGGATCGTGTCCACACCGAGGCTTTTGAGCCACGGAGGGACTCCTGCGGTGGCTGTCTGCGCGAACCGCTGTACTGGCTGGTGTTAGGGAGTTTCTATCTGTTAAAATGTAGGAACCCCTCTGTCTCCTCTCGCCTCAGCCCTCCATCCCGGAGGCGCCGCTTTGACGTGTCGAAGTACCCCTCCGCGTTTGTCCTTCTCTCTCTTATATCTGCAACATAGAAACTGCAGAAATTCCCCTTAAGTCACATAGTTCTATTTATTCATTCATGTTTTCAAACAAATTGTATTGAATTCATGAAGATAGGTCAAATCCCAGATGTTTTAATGCCTATAGAAAAACTTCATTAATTATTAATGATAAAGCCCTTCAAG
This sequence comes from Tenodera sinensis, assembly GCA_030765045.1. Taxonomy (NCBI): domain Eukaryota; kingdom Metazoa; phylum Arthropoda; class Insecta; order Mantodea; family Mantidae; genus Tenodera; species Tenodera sinensis. The sequence continues at coordinate 29,884,411 of CM060972.1, forward strand.
ACCTTCTTCACCCTCCAAAGAAGATCCAAGAATATCTTAGACCGGTAAAAGAACCACTGCACAACAGAAGAAAGGTGTAAAGAACATCAACGCAATATCAGGCTCCTACAACCAGATAAGTCAGCAGTGGCCGAGCATTGTATAGAGTATGTCCACAAAATAAACTTTGAAGACATCAAAGTTCTGGAGCATTCGGATAAATACTGGGACAGAGTCATTAAGGAAGCCATTCAAGTCAAACTACATCCAAACAATTACAACAGGGACCGCGGACTTCAGCTAAGCCCTGCCTGGACAATAGCCATGAAACACATTCACAATAGCAACTATAGTGATTCTGCACCAAGTACCAAGAAGCTCTATATATGTGTTTAAAGCGGCCTATAGAAAACTACAGGTATACAGTTATTTCATAAGTAACTGGACATTAGAAAACTTAACATATTTTAGTTATTTTTGGATATGTTGTACATATTTATTAATAAAAAAACAGTTCCTGGATCGCACAGAGTGCATTTGCATAAATTTAAATGTAAAGTAATGTACTGTAACATAAACCACATTAGGTAACAATTGCAATCAATGTCCACAACTTTCAATGTGCCTCCCAAGCTGAACAATGCACAAGTGCAGGCAACGTTCCATGTCATCGTGCACCTCCAACAGCATACCAGGAGTGACCATCTATACCGCAGTTACAACTCTGTCCATTAATTCAGGAATAGTGCCTGGTTTAGCTGCACATATTCTGTCCTTAATGGATCCCATAGCAAAAGGTCTAATGGAGTTAGGTCGGGAGATCGCTGGAGGCCAAGAAATTAAGCCTGAAGAATTTGTATCCGATATGACCGGAAGTGTTACGTTTTCCGTAAGCTACACCATTTAGACATAGGAGAAATGCTCAATTCCTCGGCAGCTTTGGAGACTTTTACTTTCTGTCCTATGTATAGTAAAGTAGAGGAAGTATTGTATTCCACCCAAAAATTCGATGTCGAGATTTCCCGGGAAATATATGTTTTGAGGCTAACTGAATAATAAAAAAAAAAAAAAAAAATAAAAAAAATAAATTAAAAAAAAATTTAGAAAAAGGTCCTGTATATCTGTGTCTGTCAGTCTGTGGACAGCGTAACTCAAAAATGAAAAGTCCATTAAAAGCAAAGTTGGTACTTAAGTTTAATGTATTTCAAGGATGCTACACAAAGATTTTGAAGAAAATGGCCCCAACCTAAACTACCCTTTAAAGGAAAGGCTTTTCGAACATTTTAATTTTCTTGAAAATGGCTCCAACGATTTTCATTAAAATGCCATGAGTTTGAGATATTTTTATGACAAATGAAATGCATATCTTGAATTTTCTGGTTATAGCTCATGAAGCCGTATTTACTCTGGATGACTTTTGCATAACTGGTAAACCGTAAGAGATATAGTAAGTCTTACTATACAAAAAAGTAGATCTTGCTAAAATACACAATTTATGTCTGAATAACTGTTTTTGTGGAGTGAACCAATTCGAAGATATTCCTTGTCAGTTGTATGAGTTTTGGAGAACTTAGACTTCTGTAAAATGGAGTATCGTTCAGTTTTGATGTGTTAACCGTGCAAAGAGGACGGAATTTGAAAGCTTTAAAGGATTTGACTATCGCGCAAGGTCTACTGTATTCCCATATTCCCGTTGCATGTGCAGGAAAACGAGGAATAAGATAATTTTTGCAAAATTTTATCTCAGCTAATACGCAAAAGATATAGACTAAGAATAGTTAGTACAAGAGTAGAGAAAGTCATGTGAGTGTAGCACATCAGATTTGTTGTTCTCTAGTAAACCCTTTCTGAAATATTCGTTGTTATTTGCCTGAATTTTTCAATACCTACTTCTACCTATTTCTCTCAAATGGGAGGAAGTTATTTATTTCTGTATCTTTTCGCCATGTGAAGAAAACGGAATTTGGAAATGTCATAAGGCGACCAGTTTTTAAAAGTTCTGAGCGTCGCTTAAAGCAGCACTGTCAACCCAAGGCAACTTCGTGACCTTGGCAGTACTCGTGGGCCTGAGGCGCTCCAGACATATTGTGGTAGGTATACATATGTACAGGTAGCGGTGCAGTTTCAAAACAGAAATATAGTAGTTATAGCTTATTGAAACACCCCAAAAAGCAACCTTGACATTTTTCTCCCATTATGGTGCGGTCTGGTTATATTTGGTGATATTCCATCCGTTAGGTTGCATTAGTGCCGGCAACTGTTCATAACATACGTAACCACGGTAAAGCGACGGCCATAGTTGGTGTTGTTTCATTTGTTATGTTGCCACAGAAGCCCTAGTTTAAGAAACTCGTTGCAGAGAGGCCAACTGCTAGATTTTAAAACAAGTTTATGTTGATGAATTAATTAAAATTAAGACGTACTGCTCGTGTGTGCGTGATTTTGTATTGCATTTTTAGAGCAGTATATGCAGTTATAGTTACTCTTGTTATTTTTGTGCTCTCTATACAGTAGTGCATTAAATATGTATTATGATATTTAGCGCTCGGAAGTAATTTTATGCAAAATTGTTATTGCAGAACAAGACTTGCCTAAGGTGAGTACGTTGTTTGTTGTGTGGTAAGTATGCTCAAACATTATTATCGTTTGAAAGTATGATACTTTAACCCTGTGATGTTTGAGGTTAGAAATTCCTTTATTATGTATGTTGACAGGACTGCTTTTTGGGATACTTTCGTCAGTTGTTTAGTGTAATGCCGGCCATGTTGAACTCTTGGGAACTGCCGATAAACTGTGAATATAAGGAATATTTATATAAGTTTTAATATTATAATTCAAAATGGAACAAACTCCTCTAGTGTTTTCCAACAAAAATCCCTAAATTGAAGACTTGGTTAATGTGGTATTTAGGAACGACCTCCTGCAACAAAGTACGTCCACATTAAAACATCTACTGTTGCTCACGCTTTGAATCTAATTACGGATTTATTATGCCTATTCTGTGCTTTTCCACCATAATGTTAAAATATAAGGGGAAAATTATTAAAGAAGCAAGTCTCGTAGCAGACGTAAGGGTATCTTCAGATAATTTTAGTCTTAAATGGCACTTCGTCAAATTCATTACAGAAAAAAATTGTTTACAGATGTATGTACTGCCAAATTGCTGCAGCAAATTTGCAAAATCTTGGGTATGTTTGTTGAATAAAACCTGATATTATCAGTATACACCTTTTTAAAATCAGAATTAGTGCATAAATCAGTAGTTGAAGTAACTGGAATATTCTCGGGATCAACAGATTAGGGCAAGGAAAAGTGATCCAGTTTAGATTTGAGTGCTTCCAAATCTGAAAATCTTCCACCAATACGTCACATGACTTATTAATCTCTATGCCTAAGTTAAGGAACTTCAAATGTTTAAGTGAAGTAAGCAGGTGCTGCTGTTACGGGCAGCGTGGACCTGCTAAGCTCCGAGGCGCGCGCTTGAGCTGAAGCGCACAGTTTGTGCCAATCACTGGTTTAGAGCCTACTCTGTTACCATATTTCTTTTGCACCTACAGGAAAATTGACAATAAAATACTTTTTGAAAATGTCTATCTCGAATAACATAAGGTAGAGGAATAAGCGTTTGTGAAAACACACACAAGAGGAGGAAGTCATATGAGTGCAGCACATCACATTTTTACTTTCTCTACTACGTATAGAAAAGTAGAGGAAGTACTGTATTGTGCCCAAAAATTTGATGTCGAGATTTCACCAGAAATATATGCTTTGAGGCTCCCTGAATGCAAAACGGCATTTTTAGAAAAAAAGGTCCTACGTATGTGTCTGTACATCTGTGGACAGCAGGCCCGCCTCGGTAGCGTGATGGTTAGCGTGTCTGCCTCACGTTCAAGAAGTCGGGAGTTCGAATCTCGCTTAGGGTAAATTATCCGGGTAAGGTTTTTTTCCGAGGTTTTCCCTACCCTGAGAAGACGAATGTCGGGTGACTTAAAGCTCCATGGACCTCGGGCTCATTTGAGCATCATTTCACCCATTTCATTTCATTCATTCGTCCGATATGACACAATGTTGGAGGACGTTAATTTAAAAAAAAAAAAGAAAGAAAATCTGTGGACAGATTTCAAAAACGAAAAGTCGGTTAAAAATCAAAGTTTGTATTTAAACTTAAGTCTTTCAAGGATGCGACACGAAGACTTTGAAGAAAATTGCTCCACTCCAAACTACCCTTTAATGGAAAGGTTTTCGAAAATTTTGATTTTCTTCAAAATGGCTCCAACGATTTTGATTAAAACGCCATAATTTTGAGATATTTTTATGACAAATGTAATGTATCTCTTAAATTTTTGTGGTTATAGCCCATGAAGTCCTATTTACTCTGAGTGACTTTTGCATAGCTGGTAAAACATGAGAGACAGACCAAACCTTACTATACCAAAAATGCAGATCTTGCTAAAACGCACAATTTATATCTAAATACATTTTTGTAGAGTTAACTATTTCGGAGATGTTCCTCGTTATTTGTGTGATTTTTGGAAAACTTATACTTCCGCCAAATAAAGCATCGTTATTAATTTTTTATATATTAATGGTGCAAAGAGAACTGAATTTGAAAGCCTTAAAAGATTTGACTATCGCTCAAAGCTTACTGTATTCCCATACTCTCCTTGTACCTACAAGTAAACAAGCAACAAGATGATTTCTGAAAATGTTTATCTCAACTAACACGAAGAAGATATAGAAATAAGAGTTTGTAACAATGGTTAGTACACTAGCGGAGAAAGTCATGGCAGTGCAACACATCAGATTTTTACTTTTTGCATGAATCACATTATACGGACGGGGCAGGACTTTATGACCCCTTGACATTTCATTGTTTCTCAAGACGACCAACATTGAAAACTTTGGAACAATTACGCAATTCAGTAGCAGAAGCAGTGCTTAACAATAAGTATTAACTACATGAAAAAGTTAAAAGACATAATTAAAAAAATTTATAGAAGATGGGTGTAAGTCACCCCCTTGGTAATGCTAGGGTTAACAAAAAACAACAGTGTAGGTATCTGTATACGTAGACTCCCTTTAGTACCACAAAATGCCCCACTCTGCTAATGAGGGTTTTTTTCTTTTATAGTAATGTATTTGAAAAGGCGTAGTCGTGGATCGATACTCGTGGCTTGAAGAAAACCTTTTAGTAGACTTGGTACAACGAGTTCCTTAAGAGCAAATTTTTCATCAACCTTCAAATTTGCAAGTCGCTAATTGAATGTGTTATAACAGTTATAGAGAAACTACAGTAAAACCTCGTTTCTATGGCCTTCGTATATCCGGATAAGATTTACAGTCTTTTTTCATTTAATGTCCACATTAGATAATAAATTTAGCTACTATAGCAAGAACTTCAGACAGTCACTTGTCAGTTTGATTCAGTGTACGGTTCCTGCATAAATTGTAGAATAAATAATGGTAATACATCCTGCACAGTTCTGTAAAATGCTACCTGTTACGTTCAACAAAGATTTAGTAGTGTCACACGGTGCTGACGCGGTATGTCTCACCAGCTATGAATAGAAATCACTGACCTTGAACCCTACACGTCACTACACCTCCCTCTATCTCCTCAGTTTTTCTGGTGTTTACAAACAGCACGTGTCATTAAGTTTATTGTGTGTGTTTCAACCGGATTGGTTTTGTGTCTTATCAAGTGTTTGGGAGTGTAATTCAGTGTGCAAATTTAAACTCATATCACAGCAAAAGAAGGCTGAGGTTTTAATGGATAAATAGTTGGATGCTATTAATGGAATTGACAAAGAAGAAACATTAAAGAAAATTGCAGCTAAATTGGAAGTTGCTGCGCACCAGCTGACAAACAGTATGGCGTGCTTAGAGCGTCAGCCCAACACCATTCAAGCTGAACTATTAATGATAAAGCGTTTGCATGACCTACTTCATTCAAACGCCACACGTGTTTAAAACAGAAGACTGTAGATCAATTCTTTGTTAAGAAATGATGTGATTTTATGTGATTAAGGTTTTTACATTTTGTAATATCTTGTAAACAATACATAGTATGTACTGTATATAATTTTGTCACAAGAAATAGTTCTATATCGCTAGAAATGGCCAATCTGCTTATTTAAGGATTTAAGTAATTTTGTTTTGCTTATTACCTATATAACCCGGATTTTCAATTTTCCGGATTGCCTTTGGTCCCAGTTAGTCCGGATAAACGAGGTTTTCCTGTATTTGTCAGTATGACACACCTACCTTATCTGTTGGAGTAATCTTCATTTCCAAGTGAACGCATTTACAATATCTACAGAGTCTTTATACCTTACAAAAGGCAGCATTCCTTAAAATTCTCATCCCTTATACATATGTGTGTGATGTATTTAGTAACTCCTTATTGAAAGTTAATGTTTTGTTTTACAACAGCGGATTAATGAAGGGGAGAAGAACTTCTAGTGCATGGTGATATATGGTCTAGAACATGGGTGCGCAAGTGTGGCTATTTGTGTCACACAATCTCTCCCACAACAGTCGTCCCCATGTCAGTATGACGTTTGATTGACGTGCTCTACTCACACATAATCACAAAACAAGGAACAGGATGTCAACAACGCGACGTAATTTACATGCTAACTGGGAGAATGATTTTGTTATTACTAACGTAAACATTCTTTCATTAACTGCATCAGTGAATGCGTTTATAGGAAATTTAACAAAGTGGGATAACCGACTATCTGTTGGAGATGGATGTTATTTCCCGTGCATACAGTCTTTATGGATTGTAAATCCATTATTTGGTTACAGAAAAAACCTACACGAACTATCTGCTACATGTAAGTCTAAATTTTCTGATCTAAAAACTGTCAGTTCACAAACCCTTTCAATATTCGTTCAATATCATCGCACGGTCTGCGAGATGAATTGGAGCATGTAAAAACCATAGTTACTAATAGAAATTTATTATGAAGAATTGTTTGTTTACTATGCACATTTCTGACACCAATGGAACACCTAAAGGTAAAGGGTAAAGGGGACACCTTGCTCACGTCGACCTACACAGGTCTATTGTAGCTACTACCCCCATGAGGCAGGGATGAATTAGGGAACCGAAGGGGTGCTATCAGATTCGCAGGTTTACAAGCCCACCAGAGACGCGTGGAAGTCCCTAACCAGTGCTGAGATGTCTTCATCCCGGCACAAGGCCGCGCCAAGCAGCCAGCATCACACCGCGGGTCCGGGTTGGAAGCGTCCTCCAATCTAATTACCCTAATTACCCCTTTTTTTCGAAAATTTCGATTTTTTAAGGAATAGTGCCACTCATTTTGTTTCAAATGCCATATGTTTGCGATATTTCTATGGCATTGAATTTACTGGCTACATCCATACAGTCCTGTTTACTTCTGCTGACGTTTGCGTAACTGGTAGACCATAATCTTACTATAAACCGAATGTGGATCTTGCTAAAATACACAATTTATGTCTAAATAGGGTTTTTATAGAGTGAAGCATTTCGGAGATATTCCTTATCTGTGAGAGTTTTGGAGAACTTATACTTCTGTCAAATATAACATCGTTATTCAGTTTTAGGTTCTATGCTACGTGCAGTGAAGTAGAGGAAGCATTGTATTTCACCCAAAAATTCGATGTCAAGATTTCACCGAAAATATGTTTCGAGGCCCCCTGAATCCAAAATCAGTATTTTTAGAAAAACTTCCCTGTGCATGTCTGTGTGTCTGTCAGTCTGTGGACCGTACAACTCAAAAACGAAAATTCGGTTAGAAACCAAAGTTGGTATTTAAGTTTAATGTCTTTCAAGGATGTGACAGGAATATTTTTAACAAAATTGCTCCACCCTAAACTACTCTTTACATGGAAACTTTTTCGAAAAATTTGAATTTCTCGAAAATGGCACTACGATTTTGACTAAAGTGATCTATGTTTAAGATATTTTATGAAAAATGAAATGTACTTATATGATTTGAATTTTATGGCTATAGCCTATGAGGAAATGCTTACTCTGGATGACTTTTGAATAACTTGTAAACAGTAAGAGATAAACAAAAAATGTAGATCTCACTAAAACAGAATTGATGTCCGAATAAACTTGTTTGTAGAGTCCATCATTTCGGAGATATTCCTTGTTATTCATATAAGTTTCGGAAAAATTAAACTTTAGTCAAATGCAACATCTTTGTTCATTTTTTTATATGGTAACCATGTAAAGAGAACGGAACCTGAAACCGTTGAAAGATTTGGCTATCGCTCAAAGCCTACTGTATTCCCATATTCGCCTTGCACCTACAAGGAAATAAGCAATAAGATCATTTCTGAAAATGTTTATCTCAACTAACACGAAGATAATATAGGAATAAGAGTTTGTAAGAATGGTTAGTACAAGAGTAGAGAAAGTCATGTGAGTGCAACTCACCAGATTTTTTTTATATTGTCACCCATCGCATTATTGTCGGCACTACCGCAAAGGAGCCGAAGGAAAGAGACAGAGAATGGCCGCATTGTTGGGGCGCTTGCCGAAAGAGAGAAAAGGATAGAGGCTTCTGGAATCTTCTGCTTTGTATTTCACCGCAATAACTGAACTTTCCAGAATAGTGCCTGGGAGATATAAATAGCGGTAAAGTGCGACAGACAGTGGACAGACGTATGTGAAGCGTTGAGTAGTCGTGCCGACGGAAGGGACAGACGTATGTGAAGCGTTGAGTAATCGTGCCGACGGAAAGAAGAGACGTATGCGAAGCGTTGAGGAGTCGTGCCGACGGAGAAGGGACAGTTTTGTGACGAATTTGGAGCCGTGCTGTGAGTGAATCGGAAAAGACTTTCTTGCTGTGGCAACGAGTGTAAAAAGTTACTGTTTACGGAAATAAAAGTGTATCTTTATCCCGACTACATCTGTCTACTTTACACCCACCAAAGTCACAATATGCTAACCGTGCAAAGAGAACGGAATTTGAAAGCTTTAAAAGATTTGACCATCGCTTAATACCTACTGTTTTCTCATGTTCTCCTTGCTTCTACAAGGAAATAAGCAAAGAAAGTAAGCAATAAGGTAGTTTCTGCAAATGTTTATGTCAGCTAACAGGATGCTGATGGCAGTGCAATATTTCATTAGCGATCTTTAAGTCCATTGCCAAAGTGTGATGCCGCTTTGAAAAATGGATGAGCTGGCATTTGTTTGGGTTAATTTTCATTTTGGAATCATATAGCCATGAGAGGAAGTGATGGACATGCCGCTTGACGGACAATAAACCGCTAAGTATTCTTTTAGTGTCCATCAGTTTCTTCCAGCCGTTTCAAACACAAACATCTAGAAGAAATTGTGATTACTCGCCTCAGAATTGACTGCTACTGTCTATTCATGGTCTTAGGGTACTGAAGTGGAGAGGATAGACATTCCACGTAGTGTAACCTGAATTTATAATGCTGCTGTTGGTGAAGCTGTCAACTTCAGTCCAATGTTATTCCCACTAGATCACCAGCGTTATCTCCGAAGAAGAAAAAACAAAACCTGAGTGTAGAAGTAGATAAACCCCGCTTGGGAGGGGTGGAAATCGGCTATGGTATTGTGGTTGCAGAGCAAAAGAGTTCAAGTAACAGTTCGATGTGTAAAATATATCTTTAGGGGATGATTGAAACAAACAAACCTTAAGAGGATTCTGAAGGGATCGCAATTTAGTTTCATTAGGCCACATTGACACGTGTGATCTCAAGTCTATAGAACTAGCTTGGGCTAAGGTAAAATAAATTGAAAAATGTAATGGTTGCTTATTGTTGCAGGAATTGTGCGATATAACGCTCGAGGACATATCACTGTTGTGCTAGGCCATTAAAAAGGATGGAATCTAGGGTATTTCATTGCCAACGGTTGATTGAACGTTTGGGGAAAATGTATACGCATCAATCTAAAAATCTGATGTGTTGCACTCACATGACTTTCTCTACTCTTGTACTAACCATTCTTACAAACTCTTATTCCGATATCTTCTTCATGTTAGTTAAAATAAACATTTGTACAAATTATCTTATTGCTTATTTCCTTGTAGGTGCAAGGGGAATGTTAGAATACAGTAGGCTTTCTGCGACAGTCAAATGATTTAAAGCTTTGAGATTCTGTTGTCTTTGCACACTTAACATATAAAAAAATGAACAACGGTGATCCATTTCACAAAAGTTCTAAGTTTTCCGAAACTCACACACATAACAAGGAACATTTCCGAAATGGTTCACCCTACAAGAAAATTTATCGCGACATGAATTGTGTATTTCAGCAAGATCTACATTTTTTGTACAGTATGATTTTGTCTATCTCTAACGGTTTACCAGTTATGCAAAAATTATCCATCATCCAGAGGAAATACGACCACAGGGGCTATAGCCAGAAAATTCAAAATATGCATTTCCTTTTTCATAAAAATATCTCAAACATATAGCATTTTAATCAAAATCGTTAGAGCCATTTTCAAGAAAATCAAAATTTTCTAAAAATTTTCCATGTAAAGGGTAGTTTAGGGTGGGGCTATTTTCTTCAAGATCTTCGTGTCGCATCCTTGAAAGGCATTAAACTTAAATACCAACTTTGGATTTTAACCGACTTTTCGTTTTTGAGTTATGCTGTCCACAGACTGACACACATATATACAGACTGACACACAGACACACACGGACCTTTTTCTAAAAATGCCTTTTTTGGATTCTGGGGGCTTCAAAACATATATTTTTGGTGAAATGTCGACATCGAATTTTTGGGTGCAATACAATACTTCCCCTCTTACCAGTAGAGAAAGTAAATATAGTTAATCTGATATGTTTTGGTCATATTTAAGACTCAGGGTCCCTTACGGCTTTTGTTTAGAAAGAGAGGCCAACACATAACTTAATTCACTTATGTGCAGCCCAAAGTAAAGGATGATTGAAACCCAAGAAGCGCTAAACTATCTTTAATAACCACCAAGTCTTACGAAGTTCGGTAAACTGGGAAGAAGTGTTTCATTAATCTCAATATTTTGCTTTTGCGCAAACGAACACGAAGATTAAAATTGTTTTAGGATACCTTCAACAACACAATTGCATATATTTACGCGGGCCGAAGGACTTATGTCCTGCAAGGTGGACGCCATGCTCATGAGAATAATTATCCGCACCCACAGTAAGAAATGAGAAAAATTGCAGAAAAAGCAGATAAAGTGGATTATTCCCAGTAGATGTCATTGGTAATACGCATGGCGAAGTCACTTTCCCGACTGGGCTCTTTACACGATGACAGTATTTATAATATTTAGAAGTAAAAGCCATTCTTCAGAACTTCAAGGTTTAATGATAACAGATGGGTCATCTAGTGAACATCATGCCACATAAAATTAATTTGACTAACTCTTCATAAGTGATTGTCAATCCTATTCAATCTCCAATTCATTGAGAGCATAATATTAGACGCATAGTGTTTTTTGGTTATTAAATGAAACTCGTTTATAACTCAAATGAATTTAATGACTTTTATTTAGATGAAACAAAAATACAGATAATATTCAATGCAAAACATTGTGGTAGAGTCGGTTTTTTTTTTTCGTAAATAAACAATGAATTTTGGACACGGGAACACGCGAGATACAGTTATGCTTGCGCGAAACACGGAAACTCCAAGTTAATTCCACAAACTAACAACGACTGGCTAAAATTTTATATCCAAAAATAATAAAATATAAATAAACTGTAAATTGTTTAGAGTATTTTTATGAAAAGATCTGTAAAAAAGTATTTTTAGAATACCTGATGCCACCACATGGACAGTTATGACAACTCGATCTATCAATTGCGTGTGAATTTATCGGCAGATCTTGTTAAAATGCACAATTTATGTACATTTTTTTTTTGTGGGTGAACCATTTCAGAGATAGTCTTTGTTAGTCCAAAACGTATATTGTCGTAAACCTTCTTTTAGAGGCCTGCACGGGCCGACATTCTTAGGTTCGGCCCGGCCCGGATTCAACCAAGCCCGAGCCCGGCCCGAGCCCGAGAAGAGGTTATAGTGCCCGGGCCCGAGCCCGACCCGGCCCGATTATTTAATTTTACTATGATTATGACATTATTATTGTTATTATTGTCACTATTATTTGTAACCTTTCAGCAGAATAATCATATACAATTCCTAGTAATGGAATGCTGTGATAAATGTGCTATCCTCGGAAAAATATATGATACATTATTTTGTATCTCTTAATTTTCAAGCCCGGACCCGGCCCGAGCCCGACAAACATTTTCCAAATTAGACCCGAGCCCGTGCAGAACTCTGCCTTCTTATAGGCCTCGAATAGGGGCAGTAGCATTTCGGATGGTAAAGCATAAGTCGGTACCAACACAAAAGGAGTCTTTTAATTTAGACTATAAAAAGGAACTTACAATTACATAATTAACATACAATTTACATAAACAATACCTGGGGATTATATAGTGCGTGGAGAGATATGGTGCTCCATGACTGTCTTCTTCGAAAGGTTAGCGCAGAAGAGAGGGAAATATTTCTCCAGCTTTTAGTCATCACTCTCTATCCCCCCCCCCCTTTCATTGGCCTTGACAACATTACCGACTTTGACATAACTCTCTCTCCATGGAACCAACGATTATGGGAACAAATGGGAGGTCGTAATTCACTTTGTTTCTATTATTATATTACTATTACTATTATTATTATTGTTGTTGTTGTTATTGTTATTCTTATTATTATTGTTGTTGTTGTTGTAGTTGTTGAATGATGAGTAGATTTTGGCAATTTGTCATTCGGTTGTATTTGCTCTAACTTAAAAGGGTCAATTGTATATGCACAATCCGTTATAACCTATGTTCTATCGTTTAATGCAGTATCAACTTTTCACTGTAAAATTAAAACATCTCTAATACCGCGAATTTCGCTTCTCTTTTGGGTTAGAAGTGGTCCTTGCGCATGCTCTGTAGGGGGAAGATGGCCATGTGTGTTGTAGTTAGGTGATTATAATATTACTGTGTAGTAAAAGTTTGGATGGATGGTTGGGTGTGTTCCAGACTGTACATACAATGCACATCACAAAACTCCTTCGTAGAAGTCGTCTTTGTGCATGCTCTATAGGGAGAAGATGGCCATGTTTTCTGTAGTTAGATGATTATATTACTATGTAGCTAAAAGAGTTGCGTGGATGGTTGGGTGTGTTCAAGGCTGCACCTACAATGCAGAAAATCACAAAACTCCTAAGTAATTACATAATTCTCTTCTTAGAAGACGCCACTGCGCATGCACGGAAGCGGGAACATGAACATGCTCATTGTATTTACGTGATTGTATTACTGTATAACAAAACGTACTACAAAGGCTCTAGCACAATTTGCAGTATGTGTATTTTTCAATTACATTTTAAAATCTTATTTCAATAAATAATAATATTTGAAATTTGTAGGCTAAGCTGATTGCGATATAATGCACATATACATGATTGGAATTCATGAAAAATCAACTAAAATACTCACCTCTATACTGCAGCTTACACATTTGCACAATGTATATGTTTTAAGTACAATATTACATTTGTAGGTTAAATTTATTGTTACATGATGCAATTGTATACATCATTGGGATGTAAAATACCCACTTCAGTACTGCGCCTTACACATTCTCATAATGTATATTTGTTAATTACACTTTTAATTACATGTTCTAAATAAGCGCGCACATTTAATGTACTAATATTAATGCTCAGCTGTGGCCAGAAGTTCTTACAATCTAGGCTTAGTACATCAAATACCGGAAATTCTAAAATGCGACTGCAGCGCTGTTGCCGGATCCAATTGTGAACCTTCAGCCGTCATATGGCGTTCAATTTAAAGCATCTTAGTTGCTGAATGACAGTTTAAAAGGAATATAGTGCGCCTTTTCCTCCAGGTGGGGAGCAGAGTTGGAGATCGGATAGTCACCCGGCGAATTAGCTGCTCTCCCACGGCAGCTGGTCCAACCTCCTGCGCATGCGCATAGCCCAAAAATTCATCTTCAACGGGACCAGGCCTGCGACACCGACAGTGTGCTTTCTTCTGGCTTGCGATCTCAGCGAAGGAGGACGTTCGGCGCAGCCTGTCGGTCTGGGTGGCTCAGTTGGTTGGACGCTGGCCTACTGTTCCCAAGGTCGCGGGTTCAAATCCGGCCCAGGCCGATGGTTTTTAAGTGTGCTTAAAAGCGACAGCTCTATGTCAGTAGATTTACTGGCATGTAAAAGAACTCCTGCGGGACAAAATTCCGGCACACCGGCGATGCTGATGTGATCCTGGCAATTGGCAGCGTCGTTAAACAACAAACTATTTTTTTTTTTTAATTTTGTTCGGTGCAGCCAACTTAAATGGCGTAGCCGGCCGGAGAGGGATTACGTTTGCTACACGTCATTTAGGTTTCTTCTATATTCACGTTCTTCTCCTTTTCGGTTATAGGGTCTTTAATACTTTGGGCGTGTATAAGATTTTCTAATATTAACGTTCAGCATGACAGTGATTTTTGGACTTGATAGTAGAAGAAAAATATTTTGAAAGTGTATTCTGTGTAGACTGAAGTGGCCGGTGAGTGGACTTTATGGTTTATGAGTCAAGGTGCTAAGTTCATTTTGTAATGTTGAAGTTGTTAAATTAAAGGCAGGTTTTCCTTGTCATTTCAAGTACAACGTTCTTTAAAAATATCCACGGATCCTACTGATTCTACCCCTGTCCTTTTTAGTAAAATATTCCGTCTCAGTGGGTTGTAAGACCTTAATGAATTATGGTTTTGTACACCCCAGTAGACAGCGCAGCCTAAACCATCAAAAGATATTATGCTCTGTGAACAACATATAAGTTGGTAAGTTAATGAATTAATAATAACATGTTCTGTCTTCTCAAATTGTGAATCTAAACCATTTTGGAATCACCTCTATCACACATGCAAAATCGGTGCAGCCAGTGCAGACCTTACAGTCATATGCAAACGGACTGAAGAAATATATATGTTTAAGATAGTTATCGCCGAAGGCATATTAAGGTTTCTAGCCGCCCAGTTGTTTTCTTTAGTTTTAATTCACTGTCACCACAAATGCGTTTGTTTTATAAGTAGTTGACAGTAATCCCAGGGCGCTTCTATGTATGTCATTGTTACTCTTGGAAACAGCCCGCCTCTGCAGTTTGCTGGTAGCTTGTCTACCTTACGTTCAAGAGGTCGCGAGTTCGACTGTCGCTTAGGGCGGGTTGTCAGGATAAGGTTTTCCGAAGTTTTCCCTTATCCTAAGAAGACAAGTGTAACTTAAAAGCTCTATGGACCTTGGGCTCATTTGAGGATCATTTCACCAATTTCATTCAATTCACCGTCCGATATGACACTACGTTGGAGGGTTAACAATAAAAAAATCTGATGTTACAATCACTGACTTTCTCTACTCTTGCACTAACTATTCGTACCACCTCTCATTCCTATATCTTCTTCGTGTTAGTTGAGATCAATATTTCCATAAATTATTGCGTACTATCTTGTAGGTACAAGGGGAATAGGGGAATACAGTTGACTTTGAGTGATAGTAAAATATTTTAAAGTTTTCAAATTCCGTCCTCTTTGAACGGTTAACATCAAATAATTAACAACAATGTTCCATTCGATGGAAATATATGTTTTCCAAAATTCACACAAATAACAAGGAACATCTCCGAAATGGTTCACTCTACAAAAGATAATTATTTAGACATCAATGGTGTGTTTTAGCAAGATGTATATTGGCATAGTAAGATTAGGTCTATCTGTAGTCAAAAAATATACATTTCATTTGCCATAAAAATGTCTCTAATATAGGACATTTTAATCAAAATCGTTATAACCATTTTCAAGCAAATCATAATTTGGATGTATTTTTATGCAGGCCGGAATCATTGTTTTCCTCATACGCGGTTTTACCAGGTATAAGTGACCACAGCAGTGTACAACTAGAACTCAACTGGAAGGGGCGGAAAAACCGGTCTGAAGGGGAAGATGTAATTAGTTGGGATTTTCGCAGTGCTGACGTGACCGCTATTCAAATATTCCTCCGTGAACAATATAGGCTATTTGTACAATCTGCTTCCGGGGTAAATGCAACATGGGTTAGTTTCAAAGCACCTATTTCGGAAACAATTAAAAAGCACGTTCCATACAAAATTATTAAACAAAACGCTCATCCAGAATTTTATACATAATCTATTAGGATATTTAAAAGAAAAGCTAGGCGAGCGTTTAATAAAAGGAAACAATCCGAATGCCATTTTAATAGAGTTAAGGAATTGTCTAAACAATTACAATACGAAAAGTTGCAAGCACAAGAACGGTTTTTTGAACAAAATTTTGGCGGGGCAAATAACTGTTGGAGATCATTTTACAATTATGTAAATAGACGCAGGGGCAATAAAGAGAGTGTACCAGATCTTAGCGTAAATGGGATTCTTATAGTAAGCGATAAGGACAAAGCGAACGCAGTAAATTCACATTTTGTATCTATCTTTCATAAATTGGATGATAATGCTGAACAGGTAATTGGAGATAGTGGGGAATCTACTTTTCAAATAATGGCTTGCAAATTACGCGAAAGGATCAAGATGTTGCAGAATCGAAAGTCGAGGGGGCCCGATAACATACCTACTGAAATATTGAAGATTGGGGGAGAAGCTGTGATTCCCTATCTAATGTTTTTGTTTGACATGTCAATCAATAACTGTGACTTACCAGAAGACTGGAAAACCGCTATTGTAGTTCCTATTTATAAAGGGGGTACTAAAACAGAAATAAATAATTATCGACCAGTTAGTTTAACGTCAATAGTGTGTAAGTTGATGGAGCATTTAATAGCAGAATATATAAGGGAGGAGTTAGGAAACAAAAAATGGTTCAAGGAAGCGCAACATGGGTTTCGACCTGGGTACTCTTGCGAAAGTCAATTAACTTCCTTATTTCAAGACTTAGCAGATGAAGTGGACGCAGGAGGAAGAACTGATGCAGTGGTAATAGACTTTTCTAAAGCATTTGATGTAGTGCCACATAATTTACTTATTGGGAATTGGCACAGGAATAGACAAACGAGTGGTTTTATGGGTCAAAGCGTTTTTGGATGGGAGAACACAGCAGGTAAAAGTAGGTAAAGAAATCTCCGAGAGAGGCACAGTGAGTTCGGGAGTACCCCAAGGCTCAGTACTGGGTCCGCTACTTTTTCTTATTTTTGTTAATGATATAAGTGTAAATATTAAATGTCAGATAAAACTGTTTGCAGACGATTGCATTATCTATAATAAAATTCGGAATGCCATAGATGAGTCTCTGCTTCAGGGTGATTTAAATGAAATTAGTAATTGGGTTGCTACAAATAAGATAACGATTAATGCTAAGAAAAGTAAGTCCATTGCATTTAGAAGATCTAAGAGGGAAATTCTTCATAACTATCACATGGGCGGAGAAAAAATTCTGCAGGTAGATAGCTGCAAGTATTTGGGAGTGTACCTGGCGAGTAACGCTGGGTGGGACGAACAGGTAATTTCTACATCCAGGAAAGCGTGGAAAGCGTTAGGTACATTTCTTAATGAGGGTGCTGAAAAAGGGGAGCGGAAGGTCCAGGGAAATTACCTACAAATCTTTGGTGCGGCCGATTATGGAATATGGAGCAGTATGTTGGGACCCATATAGACTTAGTCAAATTGATTCGCTAGAAAGAATACAGAGAAGGACTATAAAATTTATAAAACGAGGTAAATCTTTTGGGCCTAAAAAGAGGGAGGAGACTGCATGGGAGCCACTAAAAGTCCGGCGTAAGAGGCAGAGGTTATGCGCATTATTTCAAGCATGTCGTGGTTCAAATGCATGGGTGGGTATTAGTGAAAGATTGGACAACCCTACATATTACGGAAGAAAGGATCATTTGTATAAAATTAAAGGTAGAAGGCACAGAACCGACGTAGGAAAGTACTCCTTTGTCAATAGAACCATTGAGAAATGGAATGAATTACCTGTAGCAGTCTTTCAGGGCTGTCCTTTATCTGTGAAGAAATTTTCGAAAAATATCGTAAATCAAGTAAATGCTGTATAATTTACTATAAAGTTTGTGCACGGTGTATTTTTGGCATTTATTGAACTGATGGTGAATAATAATGGTAAATTGAAATTGGTTATACCGACAGGATAGTTAATTAATGAGTGTTAATTAGTATTTAGTGCATTTCATCTATATTTTTATTATTGTTCTTTATTGTATTATGATTGTATTACTATTGTTTGTGCACTTTGTTTGTAACCTTAATTTGTACATTTAACTCTGCCACCGGGTGATACCCATTCGCAAAAAATATATACATACATACATAATTTTGGAAACATTTGTTTATTGTAAAGGATAGTTTGGGATGGAGGAGTTTTCATCAAAATCTTCGTGTCGGATCGTTGAAAAACATTAAACTTGAATACCAACTGGGTTTTTAACCAACTTTTGGTTTTCGAGTTATGCTGTCTACAGACTGACACACACACACACACACACACACACACACACACACACACACACACACACACACACACACACACATAGAACATATATTTCCGGTGAAATCTCGACATCGAATTTTTGAGTAGAATACATTTCCTCTAATTTACTATATGTAGTAGAGAAAGTTAAAATTTTGGAAAGGGCTTTATGCACACATTTGTCATGGTTAACAAGAAGTGGCCTGCCAAAATGGGTAGAAAAATTTGCTTGACTCTTAGGATTGGCTTTGTTCCAATTATAGTAATATTGCTGCTAGAGGATTCTGTTCCAATATTTCTTGGTTTTAATCTGGGGTATTACAGCAGGTGTATTTATTTTTCTTCTATATGGAACTTCCAATTGCTTCTCCTAACTGACCCAGTTTCCTGTCTCCTGTAATCCGTCCCTTTTTCAGGAAGGGTAGTTTTACGAATAGGAGCTGACTTATAACCTACCATGAAAGACGCCCTCAGTACGTTGAGGCGTCGAGGCTATCGTAACTCTCACTTTATATCGGTAGGAGCCATCGTGTGACCAATAAATCCAAGATTTTAAATGCCCAACCACAACCATCTATTGTCAATATTCGTGTTTGTTTGAACCCACTGTAGCACTCCGCATGCATAAAAGAGGTGAAAAACTATCGAGAAATTTCACAGTCACTTTTTTGTGCACTTGCAACAATGTCGTATGCTGCAGAATAACAGGATACTTTTTCTGTTGCATTCAAATTTGTCTATTGTTTATTCAGTTATATCACTTATGGCTATTCGCTTAGTTAGTAATAACGTCACAAAAATATGTATTTTTAATTGGTGACAGACAGTATAACAAGAATATAGCAGAAAAAAAGTTAAAACTAGTACAAATAGGGAAAAAGGCTTATGTATCTTATAAGTCACACCAGGCAATAAAGGGTTAATATTTCTAAGGGATACGACACAAAACTTTTGATGGAAATTTCTTCACTTGACATGGAAAATTTTTCGAAAATTTTGATTTCCTCAAAAATGGTTCTAACGAGTCTAATTAAAATGTCATTAAGTTTAAGATATTTTTTTTAACAAATTAAATGAGTATTTGGACTTTTATAGCAATAGTCTATGTAGTCCTGTTTACTATCAATGACCCTTGCATATAACCCGACCAAGGTTAATGAAGTCCTGCATGGGATGCGGCAAGCAGGCGAACTAACGCGGTGACGACACGAATACGTCACGAAATGCTGTACAGTCTGATTTACTAACGCACAGCGTAATATTCACAGTGCCAGTGATGGAACGTAAAGGAAATAATGTTTTTTACGAGCAAGCTTAGCGTGTTATTTATAATGCTCTTAAGCTTTGTGACGAAGAGAAGAAAGGTCAAAAAATACCTATTACAAATGCTACTGAACGTGCTATCACTTCTACTGGCTGCAGTAAGACAACGATATGCAAGATTAGAAAGTGGAACAAGCAAAATAAAATCACTTCGCAAAATTGGTAAAACTCCTGCAAAAAAAAAAAAAAAAAAAAAAAAAAAAAAATGGACCAAATGGACAAGCGCATCATTAAAAGAGAGTCAGGAGCATTACGAGGTTAAACCATAAATTCCTGTGCTACGAAAATTATTGAACTATTGCAAGAAAGGGATTAATTTCACGGTGGGTAAAGAAACACTTAGAAAAATAGTGAAATCTGATAGATTTCGATTTAAAAAGTGTAAAAATAAAAGGAATATACTGCGGAAGCGCGTGATATAGTGGCTCAAACAGTATCATTTCTTAGAATATTTAGAAGAAATGTACACGGGGAAAACAAGCCAGTGATATACAGTAAAACCTGCCAAAAACGGAACGCCATCCTTGCAGTAATATTTTTTACGATTTGATGGGTTTCTGTCTTACAAAGGGTTGTACATAATTTAGTAAACCAAAGTACAAAAAATTTAATCTTATAGAATTAAACTGAAGGAATAATTTGAAATAAAATTCTGTAAATAAAAAATAGGTGCAATTGTATGTTTTGCTGTGTTTTCAACTTACATGTCATACATAACTGCAGTTTCTCCATTAGTCTGTATTCCCCCACATATCCGTCAAAGTGCACTGTCGCGACTTCTTCACAAGAAAGCGCCCTATGATCTTTGCATCCTGCATCAACTCCAGCAGTTCTGGAGCATTCTTGGAAGCTGCAAATTCCTGAAACTCACTCACAACAGATAATGCTTTTCTAAAAGAGCATATTTTTGGTTCCTTTCGTTGGCTTCGTCATCATCGTGGTCCATTCCTTCCATGACTTTACATCTCCTGTTTCCAGCGGCAATATCTGCTGCACTTTGAGTGTCTTCAGTGGTGTCAAGTTTGTTATTAAAGCACATAACTATGCATTAAGCATAATAAAAATCCGTCTTAGATTAACATAACGAAATTAACTACGAAAACTACTCCAAGGGGGTGCAAAACCAATTGATACCTATATTACCGCAAAACAACATTGTTTTCATTGACAATGTACCTTATCACAATAAAGAAGACAGTAAAATCCCTCATGCAACAATTTAAAGTCAGAAATACAAGAATAATTGCGGAACAATATACCATTTGACCCGGAAATGATTAAAGCGGAACTTGTCATTCACGCAAAACAGCGCAGACCACAGAAAACACTCCCCATTGACAAATTATTCGCAGATGCTGTGTTTACAACACTGGTAAACCGTAAGAGATGGACCAAATGTTAGTATACAATGTAGATCTCCTTAAAACACACAAGTAATGTCCAAATGCAATTTTTTTGGAGTGAGTGATTTCGAAGTCATTGCTTGTTATTTGTGTGAGTTTTTTAATACTTATAATTTTATCAAACGGAAGGTCGTTATTTACCTTTTTATCTCTTAACCGTGCAAAGAGAACGATGTTTCAAAGCCTTCATATAGCGACCAGATTTAAAAAAATTGACTAGCGCTCAAAGCCTACTGTATTCGCATATTCTCCTTACAGCTACAAACAAAATTGCAATATCATAATTTCTTCAAACTTTTATCTCGACTAACATGAAGAACATAGAGGATAAAAGTCTATAAAACTAATACAAGAGTAGAGAAAGTCATGTGAGTGCAGCACGTCAGACCTTTGAACGCTTGCAACAATGTATTCTTTTTCTGTTCCACTCAAATTTGTTTAATTATTGTTTATTCAGTTATATTACATATGTTTATTGGCTGAGTACACAGTTTGCAATGTCTTGCCTTTTATAATAGCTTAATAGATAGTTCATTTTAGTCTTAGTTTCTTTGTATTGTTGTTTTATATTATGGTTAAACTTGTATTGTATAAGTAAATTACATGTAGCTACTCCAATTGGAGCTTTGCTCTGCTGTAGCACAAGTAAATCAATAATTAAACGAATAAGTATCAAGAATTGTATATTTCTGTTTTTTCTCCTTGTTTCTTTCTATTTTTGTTATAAATAAAACCGAGAGGGCTTCTCGTAAACACTGCCTTTCCACCACGGAATCCGCAAGTATGAAATTGGAAGCGACTGTATTTTTCGTATTAAAAAATCTGTTTTGTTGCTGTCACATGACTTTCTGTACTCTTGTAGTAACTATTCTTATAAACTCTAATTCCTCTATGTTCATGTTAGATAAACATTTATCTTACGGCTGATTTGCTAATAGTTGCAAGGAGAATATGGGAATACAGTGGGATTTGAGCGATAGTGAAATCTTTTAAAGCTTTAAAATTCCGTTTCCGTTGCACGGCCAACAGAAAAAAAAGTGAATAACGAGCTTCCATTTAAAAAGCGTACTCCACACACACACACACACACGCGCATACACAGATATATCACGAGTATTTTAATGAAATCTACATTTTTATTAAAAATACGATTTGGTCTATCGCTTACGCTTTGGCAGTTATGCAAAAGTCATCAGCAGTAAACAGGACTACATAGGCTATACCCAGAAAATTCAAAACATTCCTTTCATTTGCTATAAAAATATCTCAAACATAAATTTTCCATGGAAAGAATAGAATCGGGTGCTGAACTTTTCTTCAAAATCATAATGTCGCACCTTTAAAAGAAGGTTTGGTTTTTAACCGAGTTTTCGTTTTTGAGTTACGTTGTTCAGACACACAAACACAGACACACAAACGCATAGACACACAGACACACGGACCCAGACATACAGACACACACACAAACATACATACACGCAAACATACAGACATACATAGGCCCGCACGCAAACACACACAAACATACAGACACAGACACGCAGGCACACAAACACACAGACACACACACACACGCAAACACACACAAACATACACAAACATACAGACACACAAACATACATACACACAAACACACAGACACACACAGACACACAGACACGGACACACATGGCGGCGCCGTGGCCGAGCGGTTAGCTCGCTCGCCTACCACCTAGGGGACCCGGGTTCGATCCCAGGGACCCGCATGTGGTATTCGTGGTGGACGAAGCGGCGTCAGGGCGGGTTTTCTCCGGGTGCTCCGGTTTCCCCCGCCATCTCATTCCACCGGTGCTACATCTTCATTCCATGTATCATCAGTGTCACCGCCTGCGGTGCCGTAGTAGTAAAAGTGGGCGTTAAACACAACAACAACGGACACACACAGGCCCGCAAACACACACAAACATACAGACACACAAACACACAGACACACACAGACACGCAAACACACACAGACACGCAAACACACAGACACACAAACACGTAGTCGCACAAACAGGCTGTCACACACACACGGACCCGTTTCTAAAACTGCTTTTTTGGATACAAAACATATATTTCCCGTGAAATCTCAACATGGACATTTTCAGTTAAATGTACCTAATACTTTCCTTTCTTACTATACGTAGTAGAGCAAGTGAAAATGATAAAGTGAGCGTTCAGAAACCGCACAGTACAGCTAACCTTAACACAATTAACTGTTTCTCAAGTCAGAACCTCCGATATGGCCAATAAATTAAAAGGTCTATACAAATGAAACAATAAAATAAAACACACTATTTACGGATTTGAGAACGCAGTTTATTTTGCTCCTTCAACAGCAGGTATATTCAAATTTTAATATAAAATGTGTTGCACTCAGTATATTTGCAAACACTTATTCCCCTATCTTATTCATGTTAGTCAAGATAAACATTTGTAGAAATTATCTTGTTCTTAATGTTTTTGTATTTGCAAGGGGAACATGGAAGTACAGTAGGCTTTGAGCAATAGTCAAATCTTTTAAACCTGATTGATTATGAAGGGTTTGAAATTCCGTTCTCTTTGCACGGCCAAGAGATAAAATAGTGAATAACGACCTTCCATTTGGGAAAAGTTTAAGCAAAACTCACACACATACTAAGGAGTATCTACATAAAATTGGACATAACTTGTGTGTTTTAACTAGATCAACATTTTTTGTATAGTAAGAGTGCTTGTACTATTTCCCCTTTAGTCGTTTATCTTCAGCTTCAAGACTATTTGGCCCCTTACGCATTTAGAACTTGTGACGAGATTACATCTTCGTTTAGTTATACTTCAAGATTGGTTTACGAAATCCGTAAAATAAACAGGTTTCAGTATCTTGCAAGCGTAAGCCTTGAGTCGTAGATTTGTATTGTACTAGGAATTTTGGGCAAAATTAACACATGCAGAGGCGAGTATCTATCTGTCTGTCTTCCTATATCTCTATCTCTCTATGTTCCGGTGTCATAACTGCTTCCGGTACCCAAACGCCATTCTTCTCTGTCCTCCCACATTTCTTCTGCATTTCATTGCTGTTACAACTCCTTCCAGCCAGTTCTTCTTTCTTTATTTTGGTGGTATCCATTCCATTATTAATTTAGCTAGTCTTATTTTCTGGCGCTTTTTTGAAATGCACATACCAATATAATCTTTTTTGTTTAATAATATCCGAAATATCCAAATCTTCTTTAACTCCCATAATTTATTCCAGTTTCATTTCGAAACTTCTCTAATCTTTACGTTCTAGCTGGTCTTCTGAAAATGTTCATTTCAGTAGCTACATTTTGCTGATTTCCTTGTGTGATAATTGCCTACTTCTGATCCATATACGAGGATACTTTGTACAAAAGTTCTGCGAGACTGTAATTTTCTTTTCTTTGCTATATTTTTACTCTACCAAAACGAACTTAAGGAGCTCATAGCTCTGCTGTTTTGGGTAGTTCTATTTTTAATTTCGATGTTTTATTGTGAAGTTTATCAATTTTCGTGGCTAAGTAAGTGCATTCCAAACAGGGTGAGATTTCTTCAAATTTCAAGGGTTCTACTTCCTCTCCAATGCATAGGTAATTTGTTTTATCAATAGTTACTTGTGAACCCCATTTTTATGTTCTTGATTCTAGCTTCCCAGATATGGGAAGTCAAATTCCTCCCGCTGACAAAGAGATACTGCTGCATTGTAGTTGAGGAGCATTGAAATGCTAAAGGCTAGATGAAGACAATCAATCTCAAACATAAATAACCCGGCCCTCCAGGTTGGGGGTTGACACAGTAGGCCAGCTTCTTGCAAGTCATAAAAAGAAACAATGCTAGAAAACGAAACACTAAGAAAGGAGTAATGTGAATACAAATCGATGTAGTACGGTTTAGAATTTTAGGTTTGTTAGTGTCTAGGTTTTTAACTCTCGCTTGTCGGCGTGCTAGTGAGACTCGAGGTTCTACTTCAGCACTCCTAAATGTTCCGTTTTAATTAAAATCGGGCTTCGTGGGTTTCCCGGTGTACAGAAATCCCGTATCTCATTTGCATGGGCAGTTCCTTACAAACCTGTCCGGGGCGAGGAAGTCTTGCCGATTGTGTTAAACGTATCTGCCATCGTAAGGATGCAAGCCGGCTGTAAACTGCATTTTAACTACGGCTTAAAGGTGCCAGATCTCTCAGCAAAAGGAAGAAGTACTTTCTTAGGCGCTGTTAATCCTCTTCTTCTCTTCTGGCTCTGCAGCCCTTGATGGCGTTAGGCCTCTTGCACAAAGCTTCACAAGCCTGCATTTTATACTTTATTTTTCCGCCCCGTAATTACAATGTTTCCTAAATCTTGTTACACTGTCTGTTGTTTTTGGCCTTCCTTTCTTACTTTCTGTACTACGTTTAGTAAGCTAGAGGAACTATTGTATTCCACCCAAAAATTCAAAGTCGATATTTCACCGCAAATATATGTTTTGAGGCTCCCTGTGTCTGTCACTGTCAGACTCTGGACAATATAACTCAAAAACGAAAAGTTGCCTTTCAAAGATGCAACACGAAGATTTTGAAGAAAATTGCTCCACCCTAAACTACCCTTTACATAAAAAATTTTTCGAAAATTTTGATTTTCTTGAAAACAGCTTTAACGATTTTGATTAAAATGACATGTTTGAGATACTTTTATGACAAATGAAACGTATATATTGGATTTTCTGGCTATAGCCTATGAAGTGATATTTACTCTGGATGACTTTTGCATAACTGGTGATCCATAAGGGATAGACCAAATCTTACTCTTAAAAAAAAAAAAAAAAAAAAAAAAAAAAAAAGAGACACGTAATTTATGTCCAAATAATTTTTTATAGAGTGAGCTATTTCGGAGAAATTCCTTGTTATTTGTTTTGGAGAAATGGAGCACGTCATATGGAACATCGCTAATCATTTTTATATGTTACGCGTGCAATGAGAAGGGAATTTGAAACCTTTAAAAGAGAATTGGGTGGGTGTCACATGAGGGAATCCACCGTGGTGGGCCTCAAGACAAATGCCATGCCAGGACAAGTCCTTTACTGGCTTAGAGGATGATATAAGAGAATGGGACTGTGGTAAGGCGGTGGAAAAGTTGTTGGAAATTTGTAAAGCATATGACATTGAGATTTTTTTTTTTTTTTTTTTTTTTTTTTTTTATTTATTTATTTATTGGGAATTGAATTGATTAATTTTGTCCAAGAAGAAGTCTGGGGCGTTTGTAGGTTTCCCCAGGGTCAATGTCATATTCCCCGAGGCCACGGATCAGGGTATTGAAGCTTTGTGGCAGGGCGTTGTAGAGATTTGGTCTTCGCTCAAAGCCTACTGTATTCCCACATTCCCACTGCACGTGCAAGAAAACGAGTAATAAGATAATTTCTGCAAATGTTTACCTCAACTAACGCGAAGATGATAGAAGAATAAGAGTTTGAAATGGTTAGTAGAGAAAGTCGTGTGAGTACAACATATGAGATTTTTTCTTCTAGTAAACAATCTTCCTTTCAATATTCTTTTTGACATTCCATCTTCTTTCATTCCCTCAATATGTCCTAGCCATCTTATTCTTTGTGCCTTTGTAAACCTCGCAATATCTTGCTTATTTATTGGTTCATCTAGCTCTTAGCTGCCTTATTCTCCACTGCTCTTTGTCCTTTACTGGCCCAAAGATTTTCCTTTGAAATGTTCCTAGTATTCCTTCATCTGCGTTGTTCAGGGTCAATGTTTCTGCCGCGTATTTTACTAGGTCTTGTTACTGTTTTATAGGTCTTGTATTTTCTCCCTCCACTAATGAATATATCTTTAATAATTGTAAATTAGTCAAAGAAGCTGCATTGCCATTTTGAATTCTTCTTTTTATGCACGCTTTCAAATGATGATGATGATGATTATTATTATTATTATTATTATTATTATTATTATTATTATTATTATTATTATTATTATTATTATTATTATTATTATTATTATTATTATTGACCACCTCCGTAGCGCAGTGGTAGCGCGCCTGCCTGTGGCGCGGAGGACCCAGGTTCGATTCCCGGTACCGGTATGGGATTTTTCTCCCGCTGGGAGGTCTGTTACGGGGTGCACTCAGCCTCGTTAGGTCCCTGGGGGGCCAATTGAGGAGCTATCATGATAGAAAGGTCAAAGTAGTCGCCTTACGGTCGGGGGAGTCGGCGTGCTAACGCCCGCCACCCCCAACCTGCACTCCTCCATGGCCTTGGCTGCGGCTGGAGGACGCAGCGGCCGGGCGATGAGGATAACCTCTGAATAAGGGGAAGACGCCCTAGGGAGAAATTATTATTATTATTATTATTATTATTATTATTATTATTATTATTATTATTATTATTTTATTATTATTATTATTATTTTATTATTATTGTTGTTATTATTGTTGTTATTATTGTTGTTATTGTTGTTGTTGTTATTGTTGTTGTTGTTATTGTTGTTGTTGTTGTTATTATTGTTGTTGTTATTGTTGTTGTTGTTATTGTTGTTGTTGTTATTGTTGTTGTTATTATTATTATTATTATTATTATTATTATTATTATTATTATTATTATTATTATTACAAGAGAACCTAGATATTTAAATTGGATTCCGCTTCAAACGTTTCTTCTCGAACTACTAGATATGTAATTGTTCGTTCTTTCTTATCTGCTGTCATTTTTAAATACCTGGGTCGGCTGATAAGTCGCGGTTCTCACAATAAAAAGGTATTAAATTTTTTTCTCTATTTCTCAACGTGATCCCCAGAAAGGCTAATACATTTGTCATACCAGTGTTCTAATTTAATTAAATCATCTTGTAGTGGGACCGCAGTTATTAGCGCGCTTGCCTCTGGCACGGAGGACCCGGGTTCGATCCTCGGTACCAGCATGGGGATTTTGAGGACCCCGGGGGGACCAATTGAGGAGCTACTTGATGGAGAAGTAGCCACCCCAGGTCGAGGAAGCCGCATAACTGGCCGGTAGTGCTGGGGGTGCTGACCACCCTTCAGTGCTGCACCCCACCAATGATGCCTAAAGTGGGCAGAGGTTGGGGACGCAGCGGCTGGGCGGCAGCCTTAATTCTTCATGGGCTGTTGTGCTGGGGTAATCTCTGTAGTGCGATTTGTATGGTCCTCAAAATAGCTGTTTACCGCATCCTCCTCTTTGCTGTGAAATCTTCGTCCACCAAGAAATTTCTTGAAACAGGTGGTAGTCACTGGGTACTAGACATGGTAAATTGGCTGGATTTTTAAGCAATTCAAACTTTAATTCACACATTTTTCCCATTGCAATGACTGAGCGATGGGCCGGAGCACTGTCGTGAAGAAACAAGATTCTTTTTCTTTGCCAAAGGAATTCTTTTTCCTTTAACCTCATCACTCAAATGTTGCAGTAAGCTTGTATAGTAGTCACCAGTGATACTTTTACCCATTTAAAAGAAATTAATTAAAATAATTCCTTGTGCATCCCAGAAAACACTCGCCATAACATTGTTAGCTTAGATAATTGACTTTGCCTTTTTTGGAGTTAGTTCACCTGGCGCAATCCACTGTTTTGATTGTGATTTACTTTCTGGGGTGTAGTGATGTATCCATGGTAATAAACCACCTCAAAAATTCACTGGGATTTTTGTGTAGAGCTCCAAATTCTTAACAGCAACAGTTTTTCTTTGTAACATTTGATCAGGTGTCAACAAACGCGACACCCATCTTGCACAAACCTTATGAAAGCTCAAAACATTACTTAAAATATTACCTGCACATTTCTTTGATATTTTTACAGCCTCTGCTATGTCAAACAACTTTAATCTGCGGTCTTCCGGTACTAAATGATGAATTTTGTCAATAATCTCTGGAGTTGTGACTTCCACAGGGCGTCCAGAGCGAGGTTCATCACTAGTGCTCGTAGTCCCATTTTAAACTCTGCAACCCACCTTTTATCATTGTGTATGAAGCAGCAGAGTCTTTTAATGTACTGTCCATTTCCTCCTTGATTTCTTACACAATCGTATTTCTTTGTCTACTTCCTCTTATACAAAGAGTTAATTAATTTTCTATATGATTGATATAAAAATGCACACAGCTTTCTCTAGTTGATATTCTTCCTATGGTATTTGGGGTTGTTCAACAGTGCCTTTGCATAGTGTTTTCCCAGTGTATTAATTTATTTATTTTGTTTCTCTTGGGTTCTTTATAGCATCCAATGCAACTCTATTCGTTGTAGGGATAAAATAGTGAAACCACCAGCAACGCCAAGTATTTCAGCTAGTTCTTTATAAATAATACCGACTGAGTTCAGTTCTGAAGTTTTTATTACTTTGTAACTCTTCGCTCTATCATTATTTAGCTGTTTCTTGTATAATGAACAGAGCATTGCGCTTATAGGCCAGCCTATAGTGACAAATATTTATCATTCCCATTCCCTTTTAACCCTGCAGGAGTAAGCAATAAAACCATTTCTGCAAAGGTTGCTTTTGATTCCTGCGGCCGACATTCCTTTTTTTACTTTCTATTCTACGTATAGCATAGGAAGTATTGTATTCCACCCAAAAATTCGATGTCGAGATTTCACCGGAAGTACATGTTTTGAGGCCTCCTGAATCCAACAAAAAAGTTCTAGAAATAGGTTCGTGTGTGTGTCCGTCTGTCAGTCATCCTGTGGACAGCGTAACACAAGAACGAAAACTCGATAAAAAAATCATAGTTGGCATTTAAGTTTAACGTCTTTCAACGATGAGACAAGAATGCATATCTTGAATTTTCTGGCTATAGGCCATGAAGTCCTATTTACTTTGGATGACTTTTGCATAACTGGTAAACCGTACGAGATAAAGCAAATCTTACTGTACAAACAATGTAGATCTTGCTAAAACACACAATTTATGTCAAAATAAAATGTTTTGTAGAATGAATCATTTCGGAGATGTTCCTCATTATTTCTGTAAGTTTTGGAGAACTTATACTTCTGTCAAATGGAACATCGCTACTCATTTGACTCTAGGAACAAAGGCACACTTCACTGTAAACGATCAAAGTATAATGAGTTAATGACATAATTATCAAGAACATATATTGTTACTTTCTTTCCTAATTCTGTAATGTTATCTATTTGAGGATGTCAGGAAACAGCTTTCATCATGGGTAGATACAACATTTAATGGCGGGTGGCAGGAGGAGCTGCTCCACAGAACATCCAAACAGAGGCTTGCCTTGGCTTTCCTTGTTGTATAGTTAAACACAAGCTGGTCATATAAATATAATTTGCACCAAAAAAATTCACAGTCTGGTCCGTTTGAGATGGCAAAGAGTATAACGTTATATTTATCATTTTGGCCATACAACATACTGATCGTGTGATCATCTTGTTTTCTATGCACGATAGCGTTGCTATGCCAACTGGAACAATCATTCATTGTTAACTCCCATCCTTTCCGCTTATATTTCACAAAATTGTTTAGAGGTATATGTACCAACTTCCTAAATATAAGGTTATACTTTTGGGACATCTCAAACGGATCAGTCTGTATTTGAGCTACAGCAAAGAGGATAATCTGATCATGCGATTAAATTTTGTCTGCAATAGATTATAATCGTTAATATCTCATTTAACATTTAAGACCACATATGTTAATTTATAGAACCAGTTGACGCAAACGCTCCTCTCCGTCGAAGACGTCGCCTTTAAGATCTATAAGATCTGGTGTTTGGTGTCCGGACTAGCTCTAGCAAGAGGTCTTAATCTGCAGGGTGTGCGTGAGTCATGGTAGGAATGGAAGCAAACGAAGAATTAACCAACATATCACTTTATTTGTAAATTTCCAGATTTGTAGAGAACTGCCGACGATATTTAAATAGAATGTAACTTTGTAACTTGAACTACAACGTTATAACACTTTAACTTTGTCACCCTTTAGCGACCGCTGAATTACGTTTACGCGCTAGCTTACGTACAACTCCCAAGTTGCACGTGTACTCTCGACTCGATTCAAGACGAGTGTGTCTTGCGTTGAATTTGTTTTTGCGCGGGCAACAAGAAGGAAGCGATTTCCATTGGCTAACTTTAGAGCACGCCATGGTAAGATAGGAATCAGCCCGCTAAATCGTTACACGTGTTTGTTTTTCGTGCGCGTCAACAAAGTCTTATCACTCTTTTAATTCTGCTAGGCTTCCATTCTTGAGACTTTAACATATTAGCTTTATTACGTATTCCCCTTCACTATTGACTAGAATCTCCTTTTGTTTCTTTCCATTATCAAACATATATTGACATTATAATTTCGGTTTCAAATGCCCCCATAAACATTATTTTATTATCACATAATAAGTTAATGTTTCTGCTCTGCCCGAATGATTACTTTTAGTGAATACCTATTCTCGTGGTCGGCAATTCTCCATCCACATATGTACATTTTTTTTTACAAACACTTTAAAACATGCATTCCAAACAAGATTAAATTTTACTTAAAACTATTATTTACATTTTTTTTCATCTTCGGAAGTTACATAATTTTATAAAAGTCTTGGTTTGGTATTTATTAGTTTCTTGATAGTCTTTCTCTTCTTTGTTTGCACAACACTTTCAGTTAGTCACTATTATGCTAAACTTAACTATATTGACAATGTTTATACATTCTCTTGCTCTTGACAAATACACAAATATTAAAGATCTAACCATTATCTCTGTTATTTACTCTTAGATTTTCCTTGTTTTGAGAATTCCCTACCATCTGTTTTGTGATATTTATTGCATCGGCACGTTCATCAAACTGAGGAGAATTTCGACCTGATCTAGATCCATCATTGTACCTAGGGGAACTGGGTCGATACTGGCGTTGACTATTTTCCCAATTTCTATTTCCCGAATAGCGTCCTTGGAATCTTTGCCCCCTGTTATCTCGGTAACATCTGTTGGCACGGAAGTAATTAACTCGCACATTACGTCCTCTTTGATCATGTTGTCTACCCCTAAAATTGTTTTCATATTGAGCTCTATTCTGGTTTTCCCATAAATTATCATTTCTGGGTATGAAACCACGATATCTCTCTCGAACCTCGAAATTCTGATTCAAGTTTGGGGTTGCCCCCTCCCCGAAAAAATTTTGGAAACCTCTTTCACTTCGATTTTGATTTTTGCTTTGTTCGATCTCCTGTTTGGCTTTGTTTCCCTCTAAAGCTATTAATAGATCTATCATGGCTGCAATGGTTGTGGGTTTTGCTATTATTAAATAATGTTGGATAGTTTCAGGAAAGTGCGTAGTGATTAGATTAATTAGTTCTGTTTCTCTCATGGGGGGGGGGGGGGGTCCAACATCTTAGACTTGCGAGCAACATTCATAAAATAATTTACCATTGAGTGATTTTTCTTGGAATCGTATTTGCCATTACTTAATTCCAGTCCTACCGGCACCCCAGTATCGATTTAAAAACAAACCTACAAAGGTCCCGTAGTTATTATCTGTCCCTACCGAAAGTTCGAGCCAATTAGCTGCATTACCCTTGAAACATTTCCTAATTATAGTCATTTTATACTCCTCGGGTATATTTTTGATGCAAAAGTACTCATGAATATCGGCTAGAAAAGCTTTTGGATCATCAGATTCCTCATGTTCAAATATTGGTGGTGTTATTTCCTGTATTAGATGGTTAGGCCATTGAATTTGTGGACCACCACTTTTGTTAGTACAGGGTACATTATTTGAAGTACTAGCACTCACATTGGTTATCAAAATGTCAGCGTTTGCACTTTGCAACGCCTCGTTTCGATGATTTGAACTTATACTATGATTATTACTTACACTAGGAGTTGCGCTTACACTAGGATTTATGTTTACACTAGGACAAGCAGAATTAGCACGACTATCACTTAATTTTAAATTTTCCAGTGCTTGCTTTACACCCTGGATTTCCGTAACCACTTCCTTTACATGCTCATTTAAATCTTCCACATTTACAGTTAACCTCCTACCTTCCCTTTCTGTATTCTGTAACCTAACCTTACTGTCTTCCAATTCTTTGCAGGTTGTTTCTCCCTCATTATTCAAATCTGCCCTACTTCTTCCCTAAGCTTACTCTCTCAGATTTCTCAACAAATCGAACAAATTCTTGATTAATTTCTTTCTTTACATTTTCTATCTCCCCCGTAACCTGAGTTCTGTTCTCCCTAACTTCAATTCTTAAATTATCCACTTCACCTCTAATTCCCCCCAGAAAATTTTCTATCACATGTTGTTGGTTTTCCATTCTCTGTGCTAATCCTGTCAAGCCTCGATTATTACTCTCCAGTTTCTCTGTCAACACTTTGCTACTACTCTCTATCTTTTCAGTTAAACTATGGGTGGTCATTTCTAGCTGTTCAGTCAAACATTTATTGTTATTTTCCAATTTTTCCAACTTCTCATTTAAACTTTTATTGTTAGTTTCCATTTTCTCGCTAACCTCAGTTAAACTTTTATTGTTAGTTTCCATTTCCTTCCTAACCTCAGTTAAACTTTTATTGTTATTTTCCATACTTATTTCCAATTTATTGAACATTGCCATTATCTGCCCTAGCATGTTGCTTTCTGTAATTACAACTGGTGTTTGACATTCACTGCCAGAATGACCTTCCCTTAGTTGCTCTCTTTGATCTGATACATTTACATTTCCCCCTACATTTGCTACTACATCTACAGTTTCCCTATTTACAACTTCTATCTCCTGAATTTTACTATCTACTACAGACTGTTCCAACATCTTGCCGTTTCTAAGCATCATCTACATAAATATCACTGATAAACTAGTTTAACACTCAGTTCCTTATTATTGTTGCTGCACTCCGATGTCGTCACTGTCTCTGATGTTACTGGTCCATTATTTCCGCAGTCTCTGTTGATTCTCTTCTTCTCGAATCTTGTTGGCTCAATCCTTATCGTGTCAGCTTCTGCTGGTCCTCTTCTTCTCGAATATCGTCGGCCCAATCCTCGTCGTCTTATCGTGCCCCACGTTGGGCGCCATTTGACGCAAACGCTCCTCTCCGTCGAAGACGTCGCCTTTAAGATCTATAAGACTCGTTTTTGGTGTCCGGACTAGCTCTAGCAAGAGGTCTTAATCTGCAAGGTGTGCGTGAGTCATGGTAGGAATGGAACCAAACGAAGAATTAACTAACATATCACTTTATTTGTAAATTTCCAGATTTGTAGAGAAATGCCGACGATATTTAAATAGAATGTACTTTGTAACTTAAACTACAACGTTATAACACTTTAACTTTGTCACCCTTTAGCGACCGCTGAATTATGTTTACGCGCTAGCTTACGTACAACTCCCAAGTTGCACGTATACTCTCGGCTCGATTCAAGACGAGTGTGTCTTGCGTTGAATTTGAATTTGTTTTTGCGCGGGCAACAAGAAGGAAGCGATTTCCATTGGCTAACTTTAGAGCACGTCATGGTAAGATAGGAATCAGCCCGCTAAATCGTTACACGGTTTGTTTTTCGTGCGCGTCAACAAAGCCTTATTACTCAAATCTACCTAGGCTTCCATTCTTGAGACTTTAACATATTAGTTTTATTACGTATTCCCCTTCACTATTGACTAGAATCTCCTTTTGTTTCTTTCCATTATCAAATATATATTGACATTATAATTTCGGTTTCACAGTGGAATTATATTCCAAACGATATTTGTACTAGTAATTTTGATAAACCTACAGAAGAGTGAACGATTCTCTACACAATATGGTCTAAGCCAGTGATATTCAGCCATTCCTCTTCGCGTACTCCAAAAAAAAATTTCCCAATCCAGCCTGTAACTCTAGACATTGACAGAGTTATCCTTAATTCAAATTATGGATAAATATATCTAAAGCTCCTATATTATACAATTGATAACCCATCAAGAAGTTTAAAAACATCCTCGCCCATTTTCTGTTCTGTTAATTGTTTACATCCTAGAATTTCATCAACTATAGCACCTTTTTAATGTCAAGATGTGCTGCTCTACAAATATACGAGTAAACAGCTCAGCATCATGACACACACACCCATTCATTAATTTGAATCGCAAATCGTTTCTCCATTTTAATATTCTCTACTGTTTGGCAATCTCTTGTGCTGTATTATGAATTATACGTCTGTCAGAATTGGGAATTATTTTGATTACTTTAGTATATTATCTGCTATAGTCAAAAGAACCAGGAATAAGAAGGTCTACTGCGGTATAAGGGGATTTAATTTTGCAAGCAGCAATGTTAACTCATACTCTGTCTGTGAAGTAGGGATGGCTTAAAGGAGTTATTCGATAGAGTTGGGCTACAAATAACATGCAGGGACAGAGATGGATCACACATATTTTATACGAATCCATATCTAGTCTATCACTGTAATACTTCACATTTTTCAGGCTTTTTGACTTTCTCGTAGATGGTTCAAATTCAACAGCATTTTCATAGATGCCCTGTGATGAAGCACGTGTTGCACTTTTCATAGGCTGTGGTTCAACACTATCGCCACTATCACTTGTTTAATTTAATGTCTGCATTTGACACAAAGAATACAAATGAATAGCTAGCGCAATTGGAATATATCATTGTTGGGTAAATCGGTAGAGTTACAAAATGCATCCTCGGACAGAAGACAATTTAAATATCTCTGACTGAAATGTTTTTCTTTATCTGTGAGCATTCAGGAAACGTAATGAGCTGACTGTGTATGTGTGCATTTGAAATGTCACGCGCCCCCTAATAGTTGCGCATCCCTAGTGGTAAGCGTCGAGCGTGTCTTCTCTGAAAATTTATAACTAATCATCACAATAATAGTAGTAGTAGTAATAATAATAATAATGATAATAATAATAATAATAATAATAATAATAATAATAATAATAATAATAATAATAATAATAATAATAATAATAATGATAATAATGATAATAATGATAATAATGATAATGATGATGATGATAATTATAATAATTATAATAATGATGATAATAATAATAGCAGCAGCAACAACAATTAATAATAATTAATAGTAATGATGCTGATGATAATAAATATAACGCAACCTTCATTAGCTATCTTAAATTAAATGCTGACAACATGAAGTAAACACGAACAGCAGATAAGAATGTTGAAAGGGAATTCAATACATTGTTGGAACCTGCTACTTTTCGTACTCAGTGGCTTGTCAAGATTGACAGAAGTCCCCTATTATGTTCCCCTTCACCACCTTCAACATTAATCACTTCGCTTATACGGTATTCATAAGGTTATCATAAATCATCTTTAGTCTGGAAATGACATGTTTTTTTAGGTTCTTACGTTACTTCTATCGCCGCGCAAAATAATGAAAATGATGCTAAACCACACCTTGTATTGCGCTAATCATTTGGTTGATGTAGACACATCCTACATCTTCATTTTCTTTAAGTTTACTTAATTGTCTTCTAAAACATGTTACTTGACATGTTGAAAATTATATCAGAAATATGGTTTAATTTAGATTTGAGATTCCCTTTAAACTCAAAAATGAGAGTGTGCTTCCGAAAACGGACAGAAGATTATTGGTCTCTAACAAGTGTTAGTAATAAAGAGTGTTGCATTCCACCCAAAACTCAATATCGAGATTTTCTTGGCTATCAATGTGCCGAAATTAGGAAACAGGAAAATGTCGATTATAGGTATGTGCCTCTGTGTTTGTATCCGCATGTCTGTCAGCAGCATAATTCCAAAACGAAAACTCGGTTAAATATGAATATTGGTATTTAAGTACAGCATTCTTCAAGGATAAAACAATGCTTTCGAAGAAAATTCTTCCAAACCCAAATTACCTTTTACGTGGAATATTTTTCGATAATCATGATTTTCTCCAAAATTATCTAAAGCGATTTTGATTAAAATACCAAATGACAAATCAATTGTATGCCTTGAAATTTCTGGGGTGGCGGCGCCGTGGACGAGTGGTTAGAGCGTTCGCCTACCACCTAGCCGGCCCAGGTTCAATCCCAGAGACCCGCATGTGGTATTCGTAGTGGAGGATGCGGCGTCAGGGTGGGTTTTCTCTACTACGTATAGTAAGTAGGAAAAGTGTTGTATTAGATACAAAATTTCTATGTCGAGATTTCAGCGGAAATATGTTTTGAGGCCCCCTGAATAAAAAACAAAAGAATTTTTAGAGAAATTTCCTTGAGTGCATCTGTCTGTGTGTGCGTCTGTGAACAGCATAACTCAAAAGCGAAAAAGTCGGTTAAAAACCAAAGGTGCTATTTAAATTTAATATCTTCCAACACAAAAATGTTCAATAACATTCCTCCATTCTGAACTACCCTTTACAAGGAACATTTTTCGAAAATTTTGATTTTCTTAAACATGACTCTGATTTTGATTAAAGTACCATATTATAAACATTTATGGCAAATGATATCTAATTTCCAATAATTATCTGGATATATCCCATATAGTGCTGTTTACTCTTGATGACTTTTGCATAACTGGTAAACCGTAAGAGACAGACAAAATACTGCTATAAAAATGTAGATTTCGTTAAAACACACTCGTTATGTCCAAATGCATTGTTTGTGGACTGAACCATTTCGGAGATATTCCTTATTACTTGTGTGAGTTTGGCAACCCTTGAATGTTTCTCAAAGGTCGATCTTCAATTTTTTTATCTTTGACCGTGCAAAGAGAACGGAATTTCAAAGCTCCCATATTCCCCATCCATAAGAAAATCAGCAGTAATTTCTGCACATGTTTATCGCGACTAACACGAAGATGCAGGAATAAGAATTTGTAGGAATAGTACAGGAGTAGAGAAAGTAATGTGAGTGCAACAAATTTCTTTTCGAAGCAGTATACGAAGATAGCCGTGAGGTAAACTTGGTGGATGCCAAGGTACAGCAACGTAAACAATTGAATCTGTTGTACTCGACGTGTATGTAATATTTGCTTGTGCAATTGGCATTATCAAATACTGTTCCTGCACATAATGAAGAAGTATGTGTGAGTAAACTTTATTCTAAACTTCAATATGTAGTTCCCTTTGTGGATGTAAAACCTTCTACACTTATGCATTTGCTCTAAACCTCTTTATTACCAATGTGTACTAAGTATACTAGGTGTCCCAAAAAACACCAACAAGCCTTAGTGTGTTGTGCAGGATGGTAAACTGATAGGTTTTCAAGAAGGAACCCTCGTCCTGAAAGGCAGGGTGGGGCGATGAGGCGCATTGAAGTATGAGATAAGTGAGTCTTCACATTTCGTCAATAAAGACATGAATGGCACACCGAGCTGTGGATGTTAGAAACGGGCTTGGCCTGTGTACTCCCTAAGTCATTCCTGAGCCTACGTCGGTGGTACTGAGCCTAATGTACATGACCCAATTCATGCGGTTGTCTGAAGATATTTAATCGTTCCATGGACTCGAACAATAAGTTCCTCCACTTACGTTGCAGGAGTGCCATACACCATACTCTTCATACAACTCCACAGAAAATAATCGAGAGGTGTCAGATCTGGCAACCATGTTGGCCATAGAACTGACCCACCTCTACCAATCCATGGATTTGGATATGTAGTGTTGAAGTGATTCCTCACATTTACATCAAGGTATGCTGGAGCTCATGTCGGCCATTTCCGCAGCTGTGTACTGGTAAATGGCACCCTGCTGTTAAAACATTACTATGTTGGAAGCTACACAAGTAACGCAATAGGCTGAGGACTAAGGACTCTATGGAGGAACGTAGCGCATCGCAGGAATGCTATTAGGCTTAGCCCATTCTTCCAAAGTACACAGGTGGATAAAGGATTGCATACCTTCCGTATTAACATACCAAACGAATGTTAAGAAACTGTAACAACTGTTCGTTCTCAAACTTAGACGCACTGTAGCGTTCAAACCGTGCAGCGTTATGTGTGTGTTTGTAATTTTTACTTTTGGGGGGGGGAGGGGGGGGACGCTGAACATCTTGTGTATTTTTTTTTTTTTTTTTTTTTTTTTTTTTTTTTTTTTTTTTTTTTTTTTTTTTTTTTTTTGCACGTGCAACGGGAATATGGGAACACGGAAGGCTTTGAGCGACAGTCAAATCTTTTAAAGCTTTCAAATTCCGTTCTCTTTGCTCGTTTAGCATATAAAATTAATAGCGATGTTCCATTTGACAGAAGTACAAGTTCTGCAAAGCTTATACAAATAACAAGGAATATCTCCGAAATGGTTCACCCTACAAAAAAAAACTTATTTCAACATAAATTGTGTCTTTTAGCAAGATTTAAATTTTTGTATAGTAAGATTTGGTCGATCTTTTACGGTTTACCAGCTATGCAAAAGTCATCCAGAGTAAATAGGACTTCATGGGCTATAGGCAGAAAATTCAAGATATACATTTCATTTGTCATAAAAATATCTCAAAATCGTTAAAGTCATTTTCAAGAAAATAAAAATTGCCGAAAAATTTTCCATCTAAAAGGTAGTTTAGGGTGCAGCAATTTTCTTCAAAATGTTGGTTTCACATCCTTGAAAGGCATTAACCGACTTTTCGCTTTTGAGTTATCCTGTCCACAGACTGAGACACACGGACCTTGTTCTAAAAATGATTCTTTTTTTTTTTTTTTTTTTTTGTTTTGAGGGCCCCAAAATATATATTTCCGATGAAATCTCGAAATTGAATTTATGGATGAAATACAAACTTCCTCTACTAAGCATACTAGAGAAAGTAAAAATGAGAAGTTGACTTCTCTTTAGATTTATAGATTAAGGACTGAGTGCAAAGTGTTTCAATTGCTGCGATCCGCTGTTTCGCCCGTTTCGTTAAATATTGATATAAGGGGACAATACGTTTCCCTGATGTGAGCCTTTAGAGTGTTTAACTACATGACCAAAGAGAAGGTACCAAACTTCAGAAACTACTGTACTTTATCTAGGAAATATTGAACTAAGTATAAGTAGGATCAGAGACCCTCAATACTGACTTCATCAAGCAATAAAGCGGATACCTTCATGGCTGATATGGCGTCTGGCATCAGACTTAAAGTTTCTGTCTTTAAAAAGAAATGACATTTTACCTAATTATTCGAACATTTCAGTGCTGCATATGTCCAGAAGTACAAAATGTCCAGAAGATTCAATATTGTTGGAACATGTCAAGTTAACAAGTTCAATAACACAACCAGCATATTTCTCATTGCCACATTTGTGAACGTCAAAAATGTTTGGTTTATTATCGTGAATATCACCAGAGGATTCAAATTTAGTGCCAAGATATAAAAATATTACAAACTACTTTTAATTGGCTGTACCATAGATTTATGGAGTATATACCGGTGTGAGCATTAAATTTATTACTTAAGAGAATAAGCATTTTGAATAGCAATAATATGTTTGCAATTTAATGAATTATTACTTAAATAATATAAAACTAATACGGACTTACAAGTTGGTATTAAAGTTCATTATTATATTACAGGCCAAATTTTACAGTATAATTAAAATAAACATTTTTTAAGAATTAATCCATTTAAAGAAATGGATAATTTTAAGTGTAGGAGATACTAAATTTTAGTTTTTAAATATTTAGAATAATAATAACTAAATTCTGTGTTGATTATATTAGGTGAGTAGAAGGTTATGATTTAATTTACTAAATTTGTATAATAATATTTATAATATGACGCTGGCCACCAGGCGCCGCTCAAAAAGAGACCCAAGGTCGACTACCTCACACCACTGTGCGGCGAGTAAACAAGACGATAATGAGCGCCGCAGAACAAAGCGATTCCAGACAATTCTCGAACCTACTCGTATGCCTAGTTTGTAAGAGAAAATGTGTGTTTTTAAGAGAGCTCTGCTGGGATATAAACGCGGGAGATCCCAGACAGATAATTGTTAATTGGTGAAAGAGACAGCTATTAGCAGTTAGTGTTAAGTGTGTGTTTGTGTACAATCAGCGCTGAGAGGGTTTGGGTATCGTCAGACACAGTTCAAGACATAGTTTAATCGCCCCATTGGAGTTGTTTGTTGTGTAAACTGTATTTGGTTAGACTTGTTTGAGTGCGCGTGTATAGTCGGAAGTAGTTTTGTTAGACAGAGAGTGAGTGAGAGGGAGAGAGAGAGAGAGAGTAGAACTAAAAGACAGTGAAACGTGTGTCAAGGTTACGAGAGAACAGAAGAGCTGTGAGTTGCAAGGTCACGTTTAATTTTATTGTAAATTGTGTTAACGACGAAAAAAGAGGATTGTGTTTTTGTGATTCAATTTAAAGGGAAATGAAGGGACATAAAGTGTAACTGGACCTGTCATTTGTCATAATAAATCAAATCAAAAGCAAATTAAAATAAAATAATTTCATCAAATTTTGAATATAAAATAACTATTTTAAAAATATAATTCAATTTGAAATGGTGAAATTCGGATGTTTTTTTTAAGTTTAATTTGGTAGCTGTATGTCTGTTGTGTAATTAGTAGAGCCCGGAAGTTCAATGCATTTGCATATTTTTTCGTATGTTATTACCTATTACAATTCTGGTAGGTGATGTGCACGAATCATCAGTTTATAAGCTTATTAAACCCAATTTGATGTTATATATAAATGAATATTTCGACTTTTCTAATAAAACATCATCTTTTTATCACTTTAATGTTTAGCGGCATAAAACCTCTTCTTTTCCATGCAACATTACAAATGTTGCAGCTCCGAACTGAGCCGCTTGTAAACACGTCGGGGAAACGCCAAAAAACGATCCTAAGCAAAAGCAATTGGGGCAATGTTTAATAAATAAAGCTAGGTCAATTTTTTTCTGATTTATGTGGAGTACTTTTAGATCAGATACACCCCTTTGGAAACTTACGAATCTCAAGTTGAGAACATTTCTTAAATACAAAACAAATCATGTCCCTGAAGAAAGCACATTAGGAAACACGTCCGCCGCTTGTTGACAGTGTTGTATCAAGAATGCCAGATGAAGTGGAAAATGGATTTATTTGTGTTTCCGTAGATAAAACAACAGATTTTGAAGGTAGATTTACTGCAAATGTATAACTTGGTGTCCTTGGCAAGCAGGAACTACGTATATCATCTCTACTTAATTGTGATAAATTTGGAGGTCACAAACAATGTGACAACATTTCGTTCTGTAAGTAATTCTTCAAAATTATTACCTATCGTCAAATAGAATTAAATATGATAGGGTGCTTTCATTCGTCACACACGCAGCCAGGTATGCGATTAAATCAGGACGTAAATTCAATGGTATTTTCCCTAATTTACTACATTTTACACTGAACCGCATTTGTCAATACATACGTAGAGAACATACCCAGTGTTGCCATGTCTGCAGAAGTAAAAGCAGATTTGATTTGAAAAATGGTAAATGGTAATGGTAAATAGAGGACGTATTCTATTCCAACCAAAAATTCTATGACAAAGTTTCACCGGAAGTATATGTTTTGAAGACCCCTGACTCCAAATAAAGAATTTTTAGGAAAAGGTCCGTGTGTGTGTCTGTGTGCCTGTGGACAGCATAACTCAAAAACGAAAAGTCTGTTAGAAACCAAAGTTGGTATTTAAGTTTAATGTCATTCAAGGATGCGACACGAAGATTTTGAAGAAAATAGCCCCACCCTAAACTACCCTTTACATGGAACATTTCTCGAAAATTTTGATTTTCTTGAAAATGCCTCTAACGATTTTTATTAAAATGATGTTTGAGATCTATTTATGACAAATGAAATGTATATCTTAAATTTTCTGGCTATAGCCCCTGTAGTCGTATTTACTCTGGACGACTTTTGCATAACTGGTAAACCGTTAGAGATAGACCAAATCACACTCTACAAAAAATGTAGCTCTTGCTAAAATACACAATTTATGGCTCAATAAATTTTGTTGTAGGGTGAACCATTTCAGAGATATTCCTTGTTATGTGTGTGAGTTTCTGTAAACTTAAAACTTTCGTGAAATGGAACATCGTTGTTCAATTTTTTATATGTTAGATGTGCAAAGAGATCGGAATATCAAAGTTTTAAAAGATTTGACTATCGCTCAAAGCCTACTATATTCTAACATTCCGCTTGCACCTACAAGGAAATAAGCAATAAGATAATTTGTACAAATGTTTATCTTAACTAACACGAAGAAGATACATGAATAAGAGATTGTAAGAAGGTTAGTACAAGAGTAGAGAAAGTCATGTGAGTGCAACACATCAGATTTTTTAAACGGCAACTTTGCTTAGCGTATACATATTAATGACAACAATAATAATAATAATAATAATAATAATAATAATAATAATAATAATAATAATAATAATAATAATAATAATAATAATAATAATAATAATAGTAATAATAATAGTAATAATAATAGTAATAATAATAGTAATAATAATAGTAATAATAATAGTAATAATAGTAATAATAGTAATAATAGTAATAGTAATAGTGATGATGATGATGATGATGATGATGATGATGATAATATATTCGCTCCAAAGTTCTTGCACTGTAGAGTTACTGCTACATGCAATAGCCTCCATTCCGTATCCATTTGTTGGATTTCTTCTGCTTTCACCAAATTAGGAAACTGAGAAGCAAGTGGTCCAATTGACTGAACTGTTTAGATTTTAGCTGGTTCTAACACTTCCAACATTGTAAGAAGAGGATTACTTAACGAAAAATAAATTTGTATGTCGCGAACTGAATGTAAAAATCAACACAGCGTAATTTGAAAAGATGCACATATTTGTCGGGCAGGAATGATTTTGTCAGACATATTTGAACTTTAGCAGCAAAA
This sequence comes from Tenodera sinensis, assembly GCA_030765045.1. NCBI lineage: Eukaryota > Metazoa > Arthropoda > Insecta > Mantodea > Mantidae > Tenodera > Tenodera sinensis. The sequence continues at coordinate 29,928,424 of CM060972.1, forward strand.
TACATATTTTCCACAGGAAGAAATACTTTTGGATCTCTGTATTCAACTATCTATTTCAGTCGAATTAGGCTTAATGTCGTATTTAGGCTTAATGTAGCAGTCAAGGATAGCTCGCAATGCAGAAACAACAGATGTGGTATAGTGTTTATGTATACAGGTGATTGTATTAATTTTTTGTTTTATACACGAGGAAATGCCTTGCCTGAAAATCTTTTTCGGAAGAGCGAATTATATGATAAGGAAAATAGAGTTTGAATATGGAAAATAGATAAAAATTAAGAGATTTTGAAGTGCGTTCAGTTTTTAGCAGTAGATCAGTAGATAACAATGTTGACACTTATTTCATTCCAGCCCCGTATTTACAAATTTTCCAATTTTGTTTCAGTATTTGATAACTTCTTCACTTCGACTAGTGGCCAAGGTCCACCTGACTTAAGAGTATTTGATTTTAGAGATTTTCTAACACTATTTAGCATCTCGCATTCATACAAATTGTGGTCAACTTTTGTGTGTTTCAATTGCAGATGCAGGTCGAGTCTTCGATTACCTTAAATCGTGGATATTTACCAGTAATGCCGTTGCCCGTAGTTAGAACTGTGAAGTTATGCTTGAGGGTGATATTTGACTTCAATCTATGCTGTGACCGATTTTGTAATACCTAGTGTTATATCCGATCTCTGGTAACAAGCTTCACTTTGTTCCTACCATACGAAAAGCCCTGTCTCCACCACCGGTCCTGCTGTATTCGTTGTCCCTGCGTCTAAGTAATTGCTGTGTACTTCAGTTTCCACTAGAGAAGGCTCTTGTATAGTGCAGTCATGTCCAGAAGTTCCCACTCTTCATTACAGACCTTCCAAGGACCATCAATTGTTCTAGGGTGCCTACTGCCCAGTGCCCTTTTCAAGAGTTCAAAGGCACGAAACTCCATCACAGAAGCATTAGGAGATTTCACTTGGATGTTACTGAACAAAATAGCGTGTATTTCAGTTTACTGCTCCGTTCTTTGCAAGAATGCAACATTTCGTGCTATGGGTCGAGGGTTCAATTTCCGGCAGGGGGTAGGAAGTTTTCTCCAGCCAAGATTATTCCTCATCCTTCCCTGAGTCTGGAAATATGAATTAAAATGTGAATGTGTGTATGAATTCAACGTATAAAAACCCCAAAGTCCGAAAAACCCACTGTTAAACGAGTAACGTCAATAGGCAAGACCGCCGTTAAAGGCGGGATATAAATGGAACAATTAAAAAAAATGCAACATTCGAAACAAAAGTTTAGCCAGATAAATCACCTAGACACACCCGGACATGGTTTTGGTCTCTCCCAGAGAGAGCCAGGATTTCAGTGTGGTAAACTGGGGTGAGAGCTTCATCCTGATAATATATGGAATTGATATTGACCTTTTCAGCAACTCTACAAATTATCAGTTTCCCATTCTAGCAGTAACCAACGATGATCATAAATCCCCTTCAGAAACTTTCTCTGCATTCTGCATACCACATTTGAACATTTTTCCACTCCTTGGTTGGCAGTAAATTGCACTGGGTTTGTTGTAGTCACTAAGATATGGATGTCTCATGTAATATGGGCACAAATTTCCATTTTTCTCGTGCCAGGTGCTTCTCATGGTGCTTTTTCTGTTGGTGCGATGTTCTGAAATGTAAGGTAGCAACAACTTATGACATTTGTGACATTTCTCCATATTTCAATCCTTGTTTATAACAGTTTAACAGTTTTGAGGGATATTCCCAATTTATTTGCGTGGCTGGATCGCTGGAGTTGAGGGCCTTGCTCTTCTTATAACCTCTGGAGAGCATGTAGCTGATCGTGGGTTTACCTGTTTTCTTCCTTTTGGAGTTAATTCCATGCGGCCTTTTCCATTTTTTTCAACACCAAGCTAATCCCGTAACTTGACACAGTAAAATTTTGCTTCCTGCGTGCTTCAATAATAGCAGAATAACTATTCTGTGCGTCGGAAAGGGCAGTCATGTAGTCTTCCCAATAAGGTTCAATTTACTTAGGCATTCTGACAACTACAAATCATACTGCTATGAAGGCAACTATTCTGTTTGCCTCACAAACGGTTACTGTGCACATAGAAACGCAACAATCGCATTCCCAATTCGTTATCAGAGATCGGAAAGAACCCACCGTAGTACCTTTGCTTGTAGTTTATCACTTTGTTGCCATGTTTCTACACTATTGTTCCTTTGACCGCACTTACTTGTGTTTTACTGAATGCCACTTCTACTGCACTGCAGCTTGCAGCTTCTTTGGCTAGAAATTCCACCTTTTGTTTGCCGTCATTTCCAACATGGGCTTTCTCCCAAGTGAAGAGAAACCCTAATCATGTTGCTGTATGTGTGAAATAATCGCTGGACTCCGTCAATCGGGATGTTGTATCAGTCACTCGGTAGGATAATGAACCATCTTGGCTAGAAAAAAATTCCCACACCAGTAGGGAATCGAACACAGCACTCCTCGCACAGGCAGATACACTACCAACTGAGCTACCAGGTTAGCTTACCTAAATGTTATATACAAGATTTTAAAACTTCTTTATGTACGAATATGTGTGGTTTATTTTATCATAACGCATGGAGAAATATATTTTAAAGAACTACTTAATAGTTCTTACAATTTTCAACATTCGTTTTTGTTTAGTTGATTTGCAACCACATGCTTTTGGCTGTAAACCCAGTGTGACTTTTTATTACCTTTTTACATCATGTATTTTTTACTTTCCCTATTGCGTATAGTAAGTGCGGGGAGCATTATATTCGACCCAAAATTTTGATGTAGAGATTTCACCGAAAACACTTGTTTTGAGGCCCCCTGAATAAAAGCACTGTTAGGAAAACGACCGCGCTCGTGTGCGCGCTCACCTGTTAATATTAAACCCATTAGGGAGCACTTATTTTTCCACATCTGAAATGCATTTTGAATGCATATTTTAAATAGGGTAGCTGATAGTGTGCAGTCATGGCTTAAGCCGTTGGTAACATTAAGTTCTTGCAAAATTTTGTTCTGCATTTCGATGTTTGTATAGGAATTTTCATATAAATTCTGAATTGCTTATATAACACTGCTATTGATTTTATAATTTTTCAGCGATTCCCATAGTTCACACCACGAAACATTGTCGTACGCTTTTTCCAAATCGGAGAATAATAGATGTAAAGGTTTCTCAAAAGCAATACCTTTTTCAATAAGTTGTGTTAAACAAAAAATGTGATCTGCGGTTGACAGTTCAGCTCGACATCCTACTTGTTCTATTTCTATTGGTTTATATTCTTGCCCTAATGGATTTTTCAATATTTTCCTGTGAAGGCGACTGAAAATATTGATTAGTCTTATTCCTTGATAATTCTTTTTACAAATATTCCTGTTTCTTTTCTGAAATATAACAGAGAGAAGTCCGATGTTCCAGTCGTTTGGCAATGGCTTTTCATTTAATAATTTTTTAAACAATTGTCTTAGTAATTCAAATAGTTAAATAGAAATACCAACATAAAATATGCAGTCTAGATTATTAAGCCATTCTTTTGACAGCTGATTGTGTCTCATAACACTGCGGATTTAATTTGTCCAATTTATGGGTGTGCTGTAGTTTTTGACGACGATTGACGGGGAAGTGGTTGGTGTGAAGGAAGACGCGGAAGAACTCCGAGGGACACCGGAAGACCTCTGTCAACGCGTGGACCTCGAGGAACATCTTAGTGCCCTAAAAGAAAGAGTTGACAGCAGCATCAAGGGACTGGATGCCAGGGGTGAACGGGATTGCGTGGACCTAGTGGCTTAGGTTACAGTTAGGCCTGTCTCGGAGTGGGAGGTAAGAAGCACCATGGAGGGAATATTGAAAACATGCTTGACCTGAATGGGGAAGATGGAGTCGGAAATGGATTCTGGAGATTCTGGAACTGAACTTTGCTATTGTCTTAGGGCCTCATTCTATATTAGACGTGAAATACTAATTAATTTTGATAGGAGGCCTTTTTTAATTAGGCTTGCAGTCTTTTAGGTACCGAAAATCTACATCCGTTCCGTAGGAAGCCATTTTTACGCCCCAAAAATATCCATCACCCTCTGCCGGGTTAGAACCCACGACTTTGCAATCCAGAGTTATGTTAGCATGTTATATACCCCAAGACCACGCAGGGCAACTTTTTGTGAGACTATTTTCACACCTCCTTAATCACTCCAGTGGAATAGAATTATCGCATTTTTATAAGGTTAACAAGGATATCTCCCTCGTTTTCACTCATTTTAAGCTACTTAACCATGCATTTAAAAAGAACACAGAAAACAAAAGTTTCCATATAAGGATAGAGAATATTCGGTATTTAACCCTTCCAATTCCAGTTTCTTTTAATTTCCTGCAAACACAAGATACACAATGCCGTATGACACAATTGCACTCGAAGGGGTTATATCTAAAAGCATATATTTACTGTGAAATCTCGATATTGAATCTTAGATGTAACATAACTTTTCTTCTTCATTGAAAATAGTAGCAAAAGGGTATATTTTCGCCACAAAAATATTGATAGTAACACAATTTATTCTAGAATGTATTCATAACTAATAGAACAAATACCAATTTTAGAATTACAGAATTAAGAAATTTGTCCCAATTGATGTAGAGAGAGTGAATTAGTAACTACAAAATAGTTCACTCCACAAAAAAAGGAAAAGATGCATATGACGTAAATTGTGTGTTTCAATGAGATCTACTTTTTTGTAGGGTAAGATTTGGTCTATCTCGTACTGTTTACTAGTCAAGAGTAAACTGGATTACAGGGGCTACAGCCACAACATTCAAGGTATACATTTCATTTGCCATAAAATAATCCCACACATTTTAATCAAAATTGTTTGAGCTATTTTTGAGAAAATAAATTTTCGAGAAATGTTCCGTGGAAAGGGTAGTTTAGAGTGGATGAAGTTTCTTCAAAAACTTGGTGTCGCATCCTTGAAATATATTAAACTCAAACGTGAACTTTTGTTTTTGTTCGACTTTTCGTTTTTGAGTTATGCTGTTCAGACACCCACACACCAACGCGCGCGCGCGCACACACACACACACACATGGACCACTTTCTAAAACTTTCTTTTTTGGATTAAGGGGGCCTCAAAACATATTTATGGTGAAAACTCCACATTGAAGTTTTGTGTCGAATACAATACTTCCCCTAGTCACTATACGTGGTAGAGAAAGTAAAAGAGGTGAAATTGGTTAGCGCCGATAGTGACAGTTTGGAAAAATGGAACGGCTCGCTGCAGCCAATGCAATTAATCCCCCCACCCCCACCCACATTATTTCCTCCGTGGACCAGATTAGTGCAGAGACCATCTCTCTTCCCTTGTTCACCGCTCATCACCCATCCCCTTCACACGATCAGCTGTGTCCAGATAGAAAACTTGCAGCACTACAATACAAAATCGTCAGGTGTATATACGACTGCGTTAATAACACCAATAAAGTACTGGGACACAAGGACAAACGACAAACACATACATTTTAAACGCGTGAGATTTGTTAGGCGTCAGATTTGTAGAAGGTGTGCATAGCGGAGGGAAAAAATTGCCGCTTGGGTATTTACTTCTACAGCGGGTCGAATAAATAAGTCAAAAATAGCAAATATAACACATGTGAACGATATTCATCATCTACTTTCATGGTTTAGACCCGGCACGGGCACAAGAGGAGTAGTAGTGATTGAACATACCTTACTCACCCCATATTCTCTTGCCGAATGACGAAGGTTGTTTTGATACAACACGCGCAGTGGTGGCCTCGTTCCATCTGCGTGGCAGTAATAATTTCCTCTCATTTTTACTTTCTCTACTGGAAAGTAGGGGAAGTATTGTATTCCACCCAAAAATTCTATGTCGAGATTTCACCGGACCCCTGAATTAAAAAAAAAAAAAAAAAAAAAATGTGTGCCTGTGTGTCTGTGGACATAACTCCAAAACGAAAAGCCGGTTAAAAACCAAAGTTGGTATTTAAGTTTAATTTCTTTCAAGGATGCGAAACAAAGATTTTGAAGAAAATAGCTCCACCCTAAACTACCCTTTACATGGAAGATTTTTTGAAAATTTTTATTTTCTAGAAAATGGCTCTAACGATTTTGATTAAAATACCATATGTTTGAGATATTTTTATGACAAATGAAATGTATATCTTGAATTTTCTGGCTATAGCCCCTGTAGTCGTATTTACTTTGGACGAATTTTGCATAACTGGTAAACCGTTAGAGATAGATCAAATCATACTATACAAAAAATACAGATCTTGCTAAAATACACAATTTATGTCTCAATAAATTTATTGGAGGTTGAACCATTTCGGAGATATTCCTTGTTATGTGTGTAAGTTTCGGAAAACTTAAAGCTTTCGTGAAATGGAACATCGTTTTTCATTTTTATATTATTTTTATATTATTTAAAAGATTTGAGTATCCCACAAAGCCTACTGTATTCTAATATTCCCCTTGCACCTAAAGGAAATAACCAATAAAATAATTTGTACAAATGTTTATTTTAACTAACACGAAGAAGATATAGGAATAAGAGTTTGTAAGAATAGTTAGTACAAAAGTAGAGAGTCATGTGAGTGCAACACATCATATTTTATACATATATTGCATACAATATTTATTACAGCCATGTGTTGTGGTTAGATAAAATAATCTGCATGTGTATAACCACACAGAATTGGGAAAGCAACCTCACCGAAGTGCCCATGCTTGGATGGCAACCAAACAGCCATACTTCACTAGCTGCAAGTCAGGAACAGACCAGCACATATGAAGAACTCCAAAATAGTGCTACGAAAAGTGATTTTATCATCAGGTACAATCTGTTATAAATGAATATCAGAATATATGGCATTAGATTGATGCTACTTTCATAAACCTATGTATACATATAACTACACGGTATTTCTGAGATTAAGTACCCTCCGGTGTAACCACAAGGTAAAACGCAGGTTCTAAAAAGCTAAACAGAAAAGATCTTAGGATTAACATATTAAATTGTCTCTTTCATAATAGATAAATCAGTATATTTCCATTGCTATTTAGCCTGAAAATATTTTAAAACAATGCGATCAACATAATTTAAATTGGGTAAACTTTCACGGCCGGTGTCACAAAATACAAAATGATTATCCGGGCTTGTGGCCTGTGGTCTAAAGGAAAATCTCCTTTCAGACGTTTTGTTCGAAGCTACGTCGAACATTCTCAGTGGTGTTCCCGTTCAGGACGACCCAGAAGCACTAGTAGTGACATCTGGCGAACTATCGCACACGCCTGCGATATTCGAGCGAGTACACCAAGGCTTTATTCGGGGTGCACTGCCTGTATTCAATGTGGTGGTGTTGTTTGAACATCTTTGGTAACCTATTGCACTGAACCCTGTGCATAATAAGATATATTACGGCTTAACAGAATATCATTGTTACTGACTCGGGATCGTGTTTGGGAACATGGGTTCCTAGTCGAAAGTTACTTTATTCTGTCCACTCTTTCTGTTCCTTAAGTTTTTCAGTAACCTTTTGAAGCACTCTGTATATATATAGACATGTGTGTGTGTGTGTCTGTGTGTGTCTGTGTGTGTGTCTGTGTCTGTGTGTGTGTGTGTGTGTGTGTGTCTGTGTCTGTGTCTGTGTCTGTGTCTGTGTCTGTGTCTGTCTGTGTGTGTGGGTGTGGGTGTGGGTGTGGGTGTGGGTGTGGGTGTGGGTGTGGGTGTGGGTGTGGGTGTGGGTGTGGGTGTGTGTCTGTGTCTGTGTCTGTGTCTGTGTCTGTGTCTGTGTCTGTGTCTGTGTCTGTGTCTGTGTCTGTGTCTGTGTCTGTGTCTGTGTCTGTGTCTGTGTCTGTGTCTGTGTCTGTGTCTGTGTCTGTGTCTGTGTCTGTGTCTGTGTGTGTGTGTGTCTGTGTCTGTGTCTGTGTCTGTGTGTGTGTGTCTGTGTGGGTGTGTGTGGGTGTGTGTGGGTGTGTGTGGGTGTGTGGGTGTGTGGGGGTGTGGGTGTGTGGGGGTGTGGGTGTGTGGGGGTGTGGGGGTGTGGGGGTGTGGGGGTGTGGGGGTGTGGGGGTGTGGGTGTGGGTGTGGGTGTGGGTGTGGGTGTGGGTGTGGGTGTGGGTGTGTGTGTGTGTGTGTGTATAAAACCCCTTCAAGATAACGATAACATCAGGCTTTCAACGGCGATGACCAGCTAAGATTCCCGTCGAAGTTCAACCCTAAGAAACGCACCTCATTTACAAATGGTAGTACATATGAACCAGGATGCAGCGAAAATAGTAATGGTCTCCTACGTCACCAGAAAGTAAAGCAGATTGAGAAACGAAAGCTTTCTTTTTAGCTCTATTCTCGAAGACGTATTCTACGAACACACATGACGAAAGGCTTGTAGTAATCTATTTCTAGATGAACCTAACTGATACAGCAAACAATGGAACACTTAGTACCGATTCTTGAAGTACTCTGTTCTCCTGAACAAACAAAAAAGTGATGCTTTGCACTCACATGACTTTCTCTACTCTTGTACTAACCATTCTTACAAACTCTTATTCCTACATCTTCGCGTTAGTTGAGATAAACATTTGTACAAATTATCATATTCCTTATTTCCTTGTAGGCTTTGAGTGATAGTCAAATGTTTTAAAGCTTTGAGATCCCGTTCTCTTTGCACGCTTAACATATAAAAAATTAACAACGATGTTCTATTTCACGCAAGTTTTCCGAAACTCAGACACATTACAAGGAATATCTCCGAAATGGTTCACCCTACAAGAAAATGTTTTTAGACATAACTTGTGTATTTTAGCAAGATCTACATTTTTTCTATAGTATGATTTGGTCTATCTCTAACGGTTTACCAGTTATGCAAAAGTCGTCCAGAGTAAATACGACTACAGGGGCTATAGCCAGAAAATTCAAGATATACATTTCATTTGCCATCAAAATTTCCAGTGAAATCTCGGCATCGAATTTTTGGATGGAATACAATACTTCCACTACTTACCAGTAGAGAAAGTTAAAAAAAAACAAAAAAAAAAACGTGGTTGTTCAGAAACCTTATTGCTGAAGATGTGTTAAAGGTCCATGTCTATTCCAGGTATGCAGCGAACGTACGTTCACCAACTCAGGACCCCTGGCAGGAGTGCAATGTGTTGGTACGTCAGTAAACAATTGTAGATTAACAGTGATATCTGAAACTGAACTCGTGCTTTCGGTTGTGCTTACGCTGGGAGGAGAGAATACTGATTATTATCAGATCTTATTAATGTAGGCAATCAATATAAGTGAGGCTTAATAAGATATAATCAGGAGACATGGATGTTGTTTTGTACTTATGTGTGCACACAAAGGAAAGTGATTTATTGATATTATACAGGATGATACAGAAAGAAAACAGCGATAACACAGAAAGAAAACAGCGATAACGCTTAATATGTTGTACAGGATTGCAAACTGATCAGTTTTCCAGCATGAGGTTTTAATATGAAAGCTGTGCGTGAGTGTTGGTAGGAACGGAAACTAAGAAGGAATTTGCAAACATGTGAGTTTATTTGCGAATTTAAACCTTTTTCGTAGAGAACTGCCGGCAATATCTGATTAGAAATGTTAATTTCTAACATCCACTGCAATTTTATAACATTGTAACTTTGTCAGCCTTTAGTGACCAATGATAAATGTGTACACGCCAAGCTTGCGTACAAAATGAAGATCTACACAGGCACAGGACAGATCACAAAGTGTTTGTGGCTTGACATCAAGTTTTTGGGTCGAATACAGCATTTCCCCTACCTACTATATGGGTACTGAAAGTAAAAATACGCCAATGTTTTCACAGTTCTTCATAAATCCGTTCATGATCTTATTCGGTATACACAGAAGGTCCACGGTTCATCGATGTCGTCAAAAAGCACACTGGATGTTTGTGAGTAGGATGCGAGTTTCAAACCACCACACCAACCATCGTCTGATCATGTGTCCCATGGCCTTGAAAACGCAACTGGTGATGGAAATAGGGTGGTAGCTGGAGGCGATCGTTTCCAACGATTCCCACCTTGTACAGGAGAGCTGTTGTAGCCTTTGTACCCGAATACCCCTGGTGCTGGTAGTTGCGAAAATGAAATTGTTGTTGTTGTAGTGTTTAACGCCCGCTTTTAGTACTACGGCACCGCAGGCGGTGACACTGATGACACATGGAATGAAGATGGAGCACCGGTGGAATGAGATGGCGGGGGAAACCGGAGCACCCGGAGAAAACCCGCCCTGACGCCGCTTCGTCCACCACGAATGCCACATGCGGGTCCCTGGGATCGAACCCGGGCCGCCTAGGTGGCAGGCGAGCGCGCTAACCGCTCGGCCACGGCGCCGCCACGCGAAAATGAAAGAGCATGTTCTAACTCCGCTATGGTGAAACGACGATTGTAACGTTCTGCATTTTTGAACGGAACGCGAAAACTTGGAATTTCACTTGAATCTTAGTTCCATAGAATTGTGGCGAGTATTTATCGGAGCTTAACTGAAAGCACTGCTCGAGGTATTGGCCTCATCAAATGAATGAAGGACAGTTCCTATAGCTATCTTGAGTCCGCAATAGACCTGTGGGTCAGTTTTCAGGCCATGCGTCTTAGCTTATCACATACAACCGAGAAATGTGTGTATAGCGCGTGATAATAGTCAAGAACAGACTTAGAGAATATACATTATATACAGAAATGAGTTAAAGTACTGTAAGTGAAGTGGAAAATATTCTAACCTTACGGAGTGCAGTAATCTAAGACATTAACTCCTCTAGCACTTAAACGAAACACCGCAGCAAAAAACTTTCTTTAACAAAAAGTGTTTCAAACAATGTTGTCCATCAGCTCCCAAAGTTTGTCGGTCTAATTTTGGAACACCCTGTGTATATGTATATGTGTATATATATGTGTGTGTGTGTGTGTGTGTGTGTGTGTGTGTGTGTGTGTGTGTGTGTGTGTGTGTGTGTGTGTGTGTGTGTGTAAAGGCCAATTCAGTAATTTTAGCATAATTTAATGATTTAATATAAAATTAATGCTTATTAAATATGGCAATTTGCCATAAAAATTAAATATAGAGCTCTAATTGATAATATAAAATGAAAAACATTTGTAATTCAGTATAGTCAAAGTAATGGAAGGAGCATTGGCAGGCAAAGGGTTAAACCTTTTCTGCACCCTCTTTTACTTGAAGAAAGTGCGTATTTGAAGTAAAGCGTCAAACTACGGCAGTATCATAGTCTAATATAAACGCTGTTCTCGTAATGATGCACATGACTGCTGTCCTTTGAAAGGTGCTTCCATTTTGCGACAAATGCGCATTTAAATGCGTATTTTTAAATATGTCCACGAGCACTACAGAGTAATTAATCTCGTGGGAACAGCTGAAGAGCACTCAACCGCTCTCCCTGAGTGCTCTGATATGAAATACTTCTTTCCTGTTTCTAACGCTTCAATGCAGCATCTTACAGCGGTACCGTCGTCCTCAAATATTATCTAAGCATTACAGAAAATACACCGACTGAGGCGTTTTATTGTTATGCCGGGAACATAAAGTTTATTGATTGAAAAAAGTAACATGTTGCACTCACATTACTGACTTTACATTTGCACTAATTATTCTTACAAACAATTATTTCTCTATCTTCTTCATGTTAGTCCAGATAAACATGACTAGAAATCACCTTAGTGCTGACTTTCTTGTAGATACAAGGGGAATGTTACATAATGGTTTGGGCCTACTGCACGGATTTACAGAATGATATAATTTTATTTTCTCTACTACGTATAATAAGTAGGAGAAATATTGTATTCAACCCAATATTGCGATGTCCAGTTTAAACCGGAAATTTGTTTTGAGGTCCCCTGAATAAAAAAAGTATTTTTAGAAAAATGTCCCTCAGCGTGTGTGTGTGCCTGTCTTTCTGTTCCTGCAGAATTGAACTGAAAAACGAAAATTCGGTAAAACACCAAGTTGGCATTTAAATTTAATATCTTTCAAGGATGTAACACGAAGCTTAAACTACCCTTTACGTGGAAATCGTTTTGAAAATGTTGATTTTCTCAAAAATGTACAACGATTTTTATTAAAATATCATATTCTTAAGATGTTTTATGGCAAATAAGGCGTATATTTTGAACTACCTGGCTATAGCCCATGTAGTCCTGTTTACTCTTGATGACTTTTATATAACTAGTAAACCGTAAAAAAGCTGCAGATCTTGTTAAAACACACACATTATGTCCCAATTCACTTTTTTGTAGAGTGAAGCAGCACGGACATATACTGTTATATCTGTGGCCTTTGCAATACTTATAGTTTTCTCAAATGGAAGGTTGTTATGCACATTTTTAGCTCTTGACCGTGCAAAGGGAATAGAAACTCAAAACCTTCGTATAGCGGCCATCTTTAAAAATACGAATATCTCTCAAAGCCTACTGTATTCCCACATTCTCTTTGCACTTACAAGGAAATTAGGATTATGATAATTTATGCAAATTTTTATCTCGACTAACAAAACGGAGGTAGAGGTTGAAATATCGAACCAAGAAAAATTAGATTATAAAGAATCGTGTAACAAAATGTGTCTGGGTGGCAAGCTTGCCTTATGAAAAACTTAACGCTGTTTCGTGTCTTTTCGAGGAACAAGTGAAGCCGAGTTTCGTTGCCAAGCATAAGACTGTTTGCTTATAAAGTTTACCGATTTAGTTATTAAATAGAAAGTTAGCTATTAATGTTTGCATCAAAAGCCGGGTGGCGTAGAGGTTTGATTGCCAGATAAAAGTAAACGTGTCTGGCAATACTAAAGAAACAGAAACAGGAATAATAAACCACTCTTAAAGGCGGTGAGAAGTGCAAATATGGAACCGTATTCTAAAGCCGAGACTCGTGTTCCATAGCAAGGCAAGGTGATGTTTAATAAATTTGACTTTTTAAGGTCTGATATTGGTGGTGTGATATAAGAAATATTGTGGTGGGAGTGAGCAACGCAAATTGTACACCATTTTGTGTGAATCTTCACAATAAAGCGGGCTGTGAAGGTGAAATGAAACTCTTTACATTTTGTTTAATCCTCACATCCTGAGAGAAGAGTTTTCTGCTTAATTATCTTTATAATCTATACTGACAACGCCGAAAACCCTTAGTATGTTGTGCGGGGTGGCAAACTGACCGGTTTCCATATAGGAACCCCTGTCCGGAAATGTACGGTTTGGACACTGGAGAGCGTGGAAGTTTGAGAACGAATGGTTGTGACAATTTAATATTCGTTTTGGTGTCTTAATACGGAAGGTATAGGGCTTTAATCCTCCGTTGGTCGCTAAAGGTCTGGTAGATCCTCGTTTTCGAAGCTCTTATGCAACCGCCTGACTAGGCTATCTTATATTATACCTTACTCTACTGTTTGCTGGAGCGACAACCTTATGTTTATTTCTTTATTTCCCAGCTGCCTCCATTACTGGGGGTGGGCATTAAAGGCAAATCTGATAATCAGTTCCCGAGAATTCTACCCCAGTAGCTGCTGAGTGTGTCCTATCCTTGATTTCTAGGATAAGGTGTACATGAAAACTGTATTAATTGGATATTGAAAAGGATTTCTCAGTGACCTTGCATGGAGGCGTCTACCAGATCACCCACATACTCCACAAATATTGTAAGAACCTCATGCTAAAATCTCAGTTTCGGGGAAAAACACATAGACTGATAAGATATGAATATTCTACCTAATCTAACAGTGGTGTAGGCATTAGCCTATGAACATAAAACCGCACGAAAGCTTCACAATTGTTCCAAGCAAACGCTGTATTCCAGCAGACTGCTCCGTATTCGTGTACTTTCGAGGAAGCGAACAGGTTTTAGGGAACACACCACCGACCAAATGTGCCAAGCTACGGGAGTTGCTGCCTTTCCCAAGCTCAGGTCAGGAACACGTATTCCTTTAAAGCCACTCGTATCTCTACTACAGACTTTCCTTTTTAACAACTCCGGAATCTCATGTATGACACCAGAATCAAGTTGGTCATGGCTGCATACTCTTAGGGCTATTTGTTCTACAGGTTGCGCCTTTCTTCGTGAAGCGTCTCGTTTTGCTATGTGGAGCATGAAGTAGGCACAAACGTTTACTACAAATTACCTTATCATCGGAGCAGCATTGTTTTGAGTGTTGGACCCCGATGCGAGAGATTCAGATGAACTCAGATTAACTATGTTCTAGAGTACCTATTGAGTATACTGTTTACAATACGAAAGTGGGCCATGGCCCATTGTAATTCTGCATAAAAATCATCGACCTGTTGAAAGGGTCCACCTGATGATAAAAAGTACATGAATTGCACAAGTATTTACACTTTGTCCCCATTACATCATTTGACCTCGAGCATACATTCTTACAATACCTACCATGTTTAAGTAAAACCTGAAGGAGATTTACCTTTGAGGCTTTTACAAAATACATTATAGTGAATGTACTTCTAATTTCACTACGATAAAGCTGTACCATACACAGGAAACGGATCTATGAAACCTCTAGCCAATGGACACCTATTTCGTAATGAATATCCCGTATTTGTATTGTGATTACTAAATTATGTAATTTTAAGAGCAAAATATGTGTATATATTGTGCGTTAATGAATTGTGCATACAAATTATTTCTCTGAATGAACGAAATATTCAGCCAAAATAAGTGCGTCATCAATATTAACAAGTTCATTTTTCAAACATGTTAACCGTGTGCTTTGTGTCGAGTGTAGCATCGCATTCATACCGGTTTGTTTTGACTTGCTGCTCGCTCCTTTGCACTCTGGCGCTGACAAACTGTGGTGTGGTGTATGGGTGCACAAGTGTGGCTCTTTGTGTCACGGATGTAATCTCTCCCACTTCATTCAGTATGACCCCTGATTGACATGTTCTGAGCACATAGGAGCACTGACTGCCGACAGCACACAGCAAGGAACAGAATGTCAACAACGCGATGACATCTCCATGTTAACTGGGAAAGTTATTATTTTGTTATTAAATAATATAAACATTGTTTCATTATCCGTTTCGGTCACTAAATTTATAGGAAAAGTTAATAAAATCGGACAACCAACTATCTGTCGGAGATATATGTAATTTCCCGTGCTTACAGTGCTTATGGATTATAAATCCATTAGTTGGCGGCTACAGAAAGACCAACACGAAGTATCTGCTACATTTGAATCCAAATTTTCTGATCTAAAAATATGGGAAATCAAATCTGTCTACTCAAAGCCTTTCAGATTTTGTTCATTGTCATCGTTTGATCTGCAAGATGAATTAGAGCACTTAGAAACCATAATTATTGATCAAAATACGAAAAATGTAAACTTTGATTTCTGTAGATAGTTATCCGGTAAAAGTTTCCCAAAACTACGCTGCATTGCAGCCTACCTAATAGCAGTTTTCGGCACAACATACTTGTGTAAACAAGCTCTTACCAAAATTATTTTAATAAAAGGTCAGGTACACATTAACTGACAAACATTTCTGTGCGTTATTTTGATTGTATACATCGTCTTTATCCCGGACATTGAGGCGTTAGTGAGATCAAAACGCTTCAGTCGTCATCACAGAGAAGTAAACAAAATGCAACCTATACTAAGTAAATAACGTGACGATTCTGTCACGGTTTAGCACACGCACAAGCGTTTACAGTGCCAAGGCGATTTGCATAGTTCGCCATTGAAATGTAGGGGAGGTTTCGTTACGTCACAGCAATGGATGGGGGACTGAAGCCTTTCCCTTCATTAACCTGAGTTTCACACCCGTGGTATAGTAACACCTAACATGTCTCATGGGTTTCCAAATCTCGCTATTTGGTGATTGTAATCCCAGAATACGCCGCTAAATGCGTCACCTGGTCCTACTCTTGGCATCAGGTACCTTCGTTAACAAAGAAGTAGCTCCATCAGCACCAAAACAGAACTCCTTTGTCAGTTCTTCGAAGTGTGCTTGGATTTCAGAATATAATTCCCCAAAACCATATAGTTTGGGAAACGAATAAAATTGTGCTATTAGTGTAACATCAAGGAGTGTAACATCAAGGAGTAAGCTTACCGTTACCCTACATACTACAGCTGTACCAGTCTCCCTGCAACCTTCAACATGTCCAGTTCAGGAATAAACGGATCAGGCGTGCATCGCTAGCTATTACAATGGCGCTAAACCTTGTGACACGACAGTGCTTTCTAAGCCAACACCTACCCCCGACCACAGCGTTCCCTACCGCTGTGCACTATAAGGTTGCAGTACTGCAGGGTGGAAGGTGGTCGGCACCGTGACTCTGTCCTGGCCGGTATACAGTCTTTGCAATCAGAACCCGCTACTTGTAAATCAAGGATCTCCTCAATTAGCCCTCAGGGACCTTAACGAGGCTGAGTGAACCCCATGTCAGGTCTCTTAGCGAACGTAAATCCTCACGCAGTTCGTAGAATCAAATTCGGGTCTCCCGGTATTGTAATTAAACAACTGATTGAAAAGACTACCAACACTAGACAAGAAATTCATTTCACTTTCGTTGGCTTAGTGATTGTGTACCTTTACATAAGTTGTGGAAAGTATTAGAGGATATAAAGATTAACAAATTAATAATAAACGCAATAAGAACTTGCACAAAATGCTGTATCTAGAATCAAAATTGGAAAAGTTGTATCAGAATAAATTAAAGTAACAAAAGGCCTCCGACAGGGCTGCAGTATATCGCCCACATTATTTAAGATATTTACACATAAAACATCAAATTGGTACAAAAATGTTCAGGAATAGGAGTACAAATTGGAGAGGATCAGCAGACGCAATATATGCACCGTTATTTGCGGACGACCTGGTAGTAATTGCGTAAGGGTATAGAGATACGGAATTTAAGCTTAGAAAGAATATGATAAACGGGTGCTGCAAAGTAATTTAGACAAAACGTTTTATATGGGATGTGGAATAGAAACCACAGATTTAATTCCGGAAGAACAGAAAGATTGAACTGGAAGACGGAAGAATTTGAGTATTTGGGGATAGAAATAGATGAAGAAGATAAAGAGGAAAATGACATTAAGAACAGAATCAATAAAGGTCAACTTATAACATCAATGCTGAGTGGTATCCAGAAGAACAGACATACAAATAGGAAGAAAAAATTGCAAATCATAATACAACAATAAAAACTACTCTCACATATGGAGCTGAAACATGGAAATTTAACGACGATGTAGAATCGAAACTTATGTCGATAGAAATCGATTCTCTAGGAAGGTCAGCGAGATGCTCAAGATTGGAAAAAATAAGAAATAATGTTATAAGAGATAAAGTGAATAAGCACTAAATATTAGACTAAATATTAGACAGCCGAGTTTGTGCGGATATATTAGAAGAATGAATGGAGTGAATGGAGTTCACCTTGAGAATGAAGAAGAAGAATAGGAACACCTCGAAATTCATGGATGAGGGGAAAAATTGGAATGAGAGCAAGAAGACGAAGAGGAACGTATAGGAATGAGGGAAGAAAAAACATTCTTTAGAAAGACAGAAAAATGTGTAAACATTGAAACTCTGTACATAATAAATAGGGCTCGGATTTTTAGGTAAATACATATTTTTTGTGTCCTATTACGAACTTGTAACTGAGTTTTATGCTCTAGATATTTACACAGGAGCAAACATCTTAAGTCTTATTGCACCTAAAAATGCATATTTTCTCATTTTTACTTTCTCTACTAGTAAGTAGAGGGATTATTGTATTCCACTAAAAAATTCGATGTCGAGATTTCACCGGAAATACATGTTTTGAGGTCCCCTGAATCAAAAAAAGCATTTTTGGAAAAAGGTGCGTGTATATGTCTGTGTGTCAGTCTATGTGTCTGTCTGTGGACAGCATAACTCAAAAACGAAATGTAGGTTAGAAACCACAGTTTCTATTTAAGTTTAATGTCTTTCAAGGATGCGACACGAAGATTTTGAAGAAAATAGCCCCACCCTAAACTATCCCTTGCATGGAAAGTTTTTCGAAAATTTTGATTTTCTTGAAAATGGCTCTAACGATTTTGATTAAAATGCCATATGTTTGAGATATTTTTATGACAAATGAAATGTATATTTTGAATTTTCTGGCTATAGCCTATGTAGTCCTGTTTAGTCTGGAGCAGTTTTGAATAACTCGTAAACAGTAACAGATAGACAAAATCTTACTGTACAAGAAATGTAGATCTTGCTAAAATACACAATTTATGTCCAAGTAATTCTTTTTTTTTATAGAGTGGAACCATTACAGAGATATTCCTTGTTTTGTGTGTCAGTTTTGGAAAACTTAGAACTTTCGTGCAATGGAACATCGTTGTTCATTTTTTATATGTTAAGCGTGCAAAGAGAACGGGATCTCAAAGCTTTAAAAGATTTAGCTATCGTTCAAAGCCTAGTGTATTCTAATATTCTAAATAAGCAAGAAGATAATTTGTACAAATATTTATCTTAACACGAAGAAGATATAGAAATAAAAGTTTGTAAGAATGGTTAGTACAAGAGTAGAGAAAGTCATGTGAGTGCAACACATCAAATTTTTAATGTAAATACATATTTTGGTATATTCACTTAAATTGCACGAAAATCGCATAAAGAAAACCTCTTTTTAAAATAATTTTCATATATTTATATAAAACCACAAAAAGCCGCAGAATTGTGTTTAACAAGTTACTTTCCAGCTTCTTTAATGTTCAATTACATTGGCCAGATGTCGCAATTTGTTATTCATTATTGGAAGAACTGATGTCAGCTATAGTATTCCTTCAGCTGGAAGCTTTCTCAAGCTACACGAGTCCGCAAGAACAGAACGGGGAATTCCCCCACTGCCATGTGCATTGTTATTACTTTTATTTCTTTTATTTTATTTTATTTTTTTTTTAATTAACATCCTCCAACATTGTATCATATCGGATGAATGAATGAAATGGGTGAAATGATGCTCAAATGAGCCTGAGGTCCATGGAGCTTTAAGTTACCCGACATTCGTCTTCTCAGGATAGGGAAAACCTCGGGGAAAAAACCTTACCCGGATAACTTACCTTGAGCGAGATTCGAACTCGCGACATCTTGAACGTGAGGCAGACACGCTAACTTTTATTGTTGTACTCCAGTTAGTTTATTACTGTTAATTATTAATAATTCTTGTTTATAATTATTTCTCTTGTTATAATTGTTATTATTTTATTAGCGTGTTTATTAGCATTATTATGTTTATCATTATTATTACTGCTTGTAATAGTAATTATTATTACAAAAGATTTCATACCATTATTATTTAATATCTTCCTGATTCGAGTGGTCTTATTCGAAAATATTTTATATAAATACGTGTACTCTATTTACTTGAATAACCTAGTTAGTATTATTAGGTCCTAAGCAAAAATTAGGTTCACTTAGGTCCAATTAGGTCCGCTATAAAATTGAAGTACATCACTCGGTTGGTAGGTGGGACATTTAAATAAAATGAAAAATGCAGAGTAAGAAGCCAGGAATAAAATAGATTGGAAGCTAAGATTCTGGGGCATGGTCACTATCTTAGTCGCGTTTTCCACCCCATTGTATTCAGTTATAATTCTTTCAATTCTTTGTCCCATATTTCGCCGTTTTCTTTTCTCTTGTCGAGATATGAGTGACTTTTTTCCCCTAATAACCCCAAATGATGCTCTTTTTTCATGTTTTTATTCTTCTTGCGCAGTTTTGCGAGCAGAACTGTGCGAGACGCTTGGGGCTGGAGCAACTCTTTTTTGCAATTTTTGTAATCCTTTTTAATTTTTTTATTTTTTATTTGAAAAACTCCATAGAGTAGCTATATTTATGCTTGGCCTCTTTCTTCAAGTATTCACAGTCGTTAGCAACCACCTTACGATTCTGACCTGAACGGTTTTCCTTTTAACGTAGAAATTAAAGGAGGGATTGTCACAAAGTTAACTCAGCATATGCACACTAACATCCGTACAATACTTTACAGTGAATTATACTCAGGAGCAGACAATTAACCTCCGTATCACATCAAGTAACATGACGTAACTTCGCTGATTACAAGAGAGAGAGGATTATATCCAGGCTCGCTAACTGGTGTCTGGATCCAGGTCACTGTTCTAGAATGAATACAGATATATACGCAGCCCCTGATAAGAAACTTTAAATCGCGTTGAGTGAAACAAAAGAATGGAATTAAGCAAAGGTTCGATAATGTTATTTGCATACAAAAAATTGAGATTCACTTTAAAGTGCATTATATTCTTATTTATTTATGCCAACAAACTTACTGTTGGTGTTTTTAAACACACAAGCCGCGTGTGAGCAAAGTTTGAGAGGTAGAACTGAACTTAAAAATTCAATGCCACAACTGGGATTTGAACCATAGGCCTTCCGCTTACCGGGCGGACGCTCTAACCACTGAGCTATTGTGACAAACTGACAGAATGGCATTAAATTCTCAAACCAGTTCGTATTTCTCCTGGTAAACCACCAAGCCAGTCTCACATCTGCCTTTGTGGTTTACCAGGAGAAATACCAACGGTTTGAGAATTTAATGCCATTCTGTCAGTTTGTCACAATAGCTCAGTGGTTAGAGCGTCCGCCCGGTAAGCGGAAAGTCTGTGGTTCAAATACCAGTTGTGGCATTGAATTTTTAAGTTCCAGTTCTACCTCTCATGCATTATATTCTGTTTATCTTCAGCTTACAGCTCAAATCTGATCGCTTTGAAGTTTAGATTTACTCTTAAAGCGTACACTGAATAATAGTTTATTCAAATTTATTCAAATACTATCGAAAATTTCAGCAGAAAACGGATGTTTAAATGTAGCGCACATGGCAACTTAAACCTGCGCTAGACCTTTAAAAATGGCTGAATCCAACAACTTTTAATGCCAGTCAATGACTGAAGGTTTAGGAAACATTCTTATGCATAAACCTAAAATTCTTCAATTTGATAATTTTTCGGTGATTTTTCAGTTCCAGAGTCCCTTAACATTCACCTGGTTCTACAAATGTATATGATTCATCACAAGTGCTGGACTGCACCAACCCATTCGCCAATGATTCTCGCACTTAACGTTGTGTTTAATTTGTGAATTATTACTTTAATGTATTGTAATCTCTTAACATGCACTTCAATTACTCGTATTTGTGTTTTCTTCTTATATTAGGTATTGTTAACTTATGAACACTTTCTTGTAACATTTTAACCATGTTTCAAGATATCGCGATAAGACCTAGCTGTTAAAGCGACAATAAATAAAGCAGTAATAGAAAATCAGATGAGTTGTAGTCACATGAATTTCTCTACCCTTGTACTAACTATTCTCACAAACTTTTATTCCGCAATCTCCTTCATGTTACTCGAGATAAATATTTGTAGACATTGTTATTGGTAAGTTTCTTGTAGGTGCATGGGGAATGTGGGAACACAGTAAGGCTTTAAATTATAATCAAATCTCTTAAAACTGGTCGCTATGTGAAGGCTTTGAAATTCCGTTCTCTTTTCACGGCTAAGGGATAAAAACTTGAATAACGACCTTTTATTTGAGAAAAGTATAAGTAGTGACAAACTCGCTAATATAACAATATCGCCAAAATGTTTCATTTCACACAAAAATGCATTTATATATAAATTGTGTTTAACCCGATCCACAGTTTTTGTATTCTAAGATTTGGTATATATCTTAGGTTTATCGCCGGTCTGGGTGGCTCAGTTGATTAGATGCTGGCCTGCTGATCCCAAGGTTGCGGGTTCAAATCTTGGCGAGACCGATGGTTTTTAACAGTGCTTAAAAACGACAGCTCCGTGTCAGTAGATTTACTAGCACGTAAAAAGCTCCTGCGGGGCAAAATTCCGACACACCGACGACGCTGATGTGATCTTGGCAATTGACAGCGTTGTTAAACAACAAAATATTTATTTTATGCTTCGGTTTATCAGTTATGCAAAAGTCATCAAAAGTTACAGACAGAAAATTCAAAATATATATTTCATTTGCCATATCGCATTTTAACCAAAATCGTTAGTCACTGTTTAGAAAATGAAAATTTTCAAAAGGTTTCCTATGTAAAGCATAGTTTATTTTAGAGGAATTTTCTTCAAAATCATTGTCACATCCTTAAAAGACATTAAGCTTAAATTCCAAGTTTGGTTTTTAACCGGCTTTTTGTTTTTGAGTTATGATATGCACACACACACACACACACACACACACACACACACACACACACACACACACACACACACACACACACACACACACACACACACACAGGCGGAACTTTTTCAAAAAGTGCTTTTTTTCTGGATTCAGGGGACCATGAAATCTCGACATGGAGCTATGGGTAGAATACAATATTTCCCTATTTACTATACGACATAAAAAAGTTAAAACAAATATTTGCAATCATATCCCCACAATATAGCACTGCTCACACAAAATGAACAGTTAATTTGATAATGCATGTGTCACAAAGCGCTAAAATATGAATGTAGGCCACACCAGCTATATCGATTTCGAGAATAGGGCAACAAGCCAACTGGAGCATCAGGGGTTGAAGCTATAGGGTTAGGAAAATTGTATCACGAGCATGCCCAAAATATATAGCAATGAAGTTACGCATTTGTTCGAAGAGATGCTTTAAACTTTGATGTCTACACATTTAACAAAACTGTGGCCAAGAAATTTGTAGTAATTTTTTATTTCGATTGAATAACTGATGCTGTCGTTACAATGAGCTGCAGTCTAGCGAGAAATCACACCTTTTACATTTTTGTTTTAAGTGCGTACATTTATTTCTGTGCGTTTCTTGCTAATTACAGGAAGCTGAACTGATTTTAGTGAAACTTCGTGTAACAGACCATGATTCCATTTGGAGAATTAAATTACGCTTCCCCTAAAACGTAGCGAGATCAAAAATCGCAACATCTCCTTCATTACCTGTCCTTTTTGGACATGCTACATTACACATGTTTATCAGGACAATATTTCCAATGCATTCTGCAATTTATAAAAATTAACCTATTATATTGTTGCATACCAAATAATAAATTATTGTATAACTAATATAATTATACAATTAATGATAAATTATTGAAATGCTCAAAACTTCATACAGGAGTAAGACAAGGTTGTGCCTCTCACCACTACTCTTCATTATATATAATTCTTTTTTCTAGTTTTACAATGTCTTTAACATCTTCTAGTGCTCATTTAGGAACTACATATAATTTTTCTCCACTCTTCTCTGTCTTCCCAGGATACATCTTCTAATCTGCTTTCTTTCATTGTTAGTGTTACTCCTTGTTTTAATTTAGGTTAATTTAGGTCTTCCCCTCTTCCTAGGTCTCACTGGAGTCCATTCTTCGGTAGTCTATCCTCATGCATCCTTTTTAGGTGTCCGAACCATCTTAATTATTCTGTTTTAATTTTTTCTACCAATTAACCTTTTACTTTCATTTTTACCTACTCTACTGGTAAGTAGGGGAAGTATTGTATTCCACCCAAAAATTCTATGTCGAGATTTCACCGGAAATACATGTTTTGAGGCCCCCTGAATTAAAAAAAGCATTTTTAGAAAAAGGTCCGTTTGTTTGTGTCTGTGTGTCTGTGTGTCAGTCTGTGGACAGCATAACTAAAAAACGAAAAGTCGGTTAGAAACCAAAGTTGGTATTTAAGTTTAATATCTTTCAAGGACGCGACACGAAGATTTTGAACAAAATAGCCCCACGCTAAACTACCCTTTACATGGAAAATTTTTCGAAAATTTTGATTTTATTGAAAATGGCTGCAAAGATTTTGATTAAAATGTCATATGTTTGAGATATTTTGATGACAAATGAAATGTATATCTTGAATTTTCCATCTAAAGCCCCTGCAGTCGTATTTACTCTGGACGACTTTTGCATAACTGGTAAACCGTTAGAGATAGACCAAATTATAATATAAAAAAATGTAGATCTTGCTAAAATACACAATTTATGTCCCAATAAATGTTCTTGTAGGATGAACCATTTCGGATTGACTTGTTATGTGTGTGAGTTTCGGAATCGTGAAATGGATCTCGTTGTTCATTTTTTTATATGTTAAGTGAGCAAAGACAACAGAATCTCAAACATTTGAGTATCGCACAAAGCCTACTATATTGTAACATTCCCTTTGCACCTACAAGGAAATAAGCAATAAGATAATTTGTACAAATGTTTATCTTAACTAACAAGAAAGAAGATATAGGAATAAGAGTTTGTTAGAATGATTAGTACAAGAGTAGGGAAAGTCATGTGAGTGCAACACATCAGATTTTTTCATTAAGTGGTCATAAACTAAAACTGAGGTCGATGTTTGAACGTCCAGCTCAAAATCCTACGTGCTGTTCTGTTTCTATTATTATTATTATTATTATTATTATTATTATTATTATTATTATTATTATTATTATTATTATTATTATTATTATTATTATTATTATTATTATTATTATTATTATTATTATTATTATTATTATTATTATTATTATTATTATTATTATTATTATTATTATTATTATTATTATTATTATTATTATTATTATTATTATTATTATTATTATTATTATTATTATTATTATTATTATTATTATTATTATTATTATTATTATTATTATTATTATTATTATTATTATTATTATTATTATTATTATTATTATTATTATTATTATTATTATTATTATTATTATGATTATTATTATTATGATTATGATTATGATTATGATTATGATTATGATTATGATTATGATTATGATTATGATTATGATTATGATTATGATTATGATTATGATTATGATTATGATTATGATTATGATTATGATTATGATTATGATTATGATTATGATTATGATTATGATTATTATGATTATTATGATTATTATGATTATTATTATGATTATTATTATGATTATTATTATGATTATTATTATGATTATTATTATGATTATTATGATTATTATGATTATTATGATTATTATGATTATGATTATGATTATGATTATGATTATGATTATTATGATTATGATTATTATGATTATTATTATTATTATGATTATTATTATGATTATGATTATGATTATGGTTATGATTATGATTATGGTTATGGTTATGATTATGATTATGATTATGATTATGATTATGATTATGATTATGATGATGATGATGATGATGATGATGATGATGATGATGATGATGATGATGATGATGATGATGATGATGATGATGATGATGATGATGATGATGATGATGATGATGATGATGATGATGATGATGATGATGATGATGATGATGATGATGATGATGATTATGATGATGATTATGATTATTATTGTTGTTGTTGTTGTTGTTGTTATTGTTGTTATTGTTATTGTTGTTATTGTTATTGTTATTGTTATTGTTATTGTTAGTGTTATTATTGTTATTGTTATTGTTATTATTGTTATTGTTATTGTTATTGTTATTGTTAGTGTTATTATTGTTATTATTAGTGTTGGCATTAGTGTTGGTATTAGTGTTGGTATTAGTGTTGGCATTAGTGTTGGTATTAGTGTTGGTATTAGTGTTGGTATTAGTGTTGGTATTAGTGTTGGTATTAGTGTTGGTATTAGTGTTGGTATTAGTGTTGGTATTAGTGTTGGTATTAGTGTTGGTATTAGTGTTGGTATTAGTGTTGGTAGTATTATTATTAGTATTATTATTAGTATTATTATTAGTATTATTATTAGTATTATTAGTATTATTAGTATTGGTATTAGTAGTAGTATGAGTAGTAGTATTAGTAGTAGTATTAGTATTGGTATTAGTAGTAGTGTTATTATTATTATTATTATTATTATTATTATTATTATTATTATTATTATTATTATTATTATTATTATTATTATTATTATTATTATTATTATTATTATTATTATTATTATTATTATTATTATTATTATTATTATTATTATTATTATTATTATTATTATTAATTTTTTTTTCCTGTTCTAACAGATTCCTAAATATTTTCCCATAAAGGTGACTGAAAATACTGGTTAGTATTACTCCGGGATAGTTTTTACAATTATTCCTGTTTCTCTCTCTTATGTATGACATAGAAGTGTGATTTTCCCGTAATTTGGCACTGGCTTTCCATTTAAGCAATTTTCAAACAATATATAAATCAAATTACCTTACGGATATATAAAATCAAATAGACATTTACAATGATATTCATTTCTTTTTGCAGACCATTTAGCTCTGCTGTCAAATTTAGAAGATGAATAACAACGTTGAGTATGTAATTTAAAAAAATGGAATAAAATACGACATGAAAAACAATAAGGAAACAAACTGAAATATCTTTAGATTCAAAAATATTAGAAAGGGTAAATTATTTTACAGATTTCAAATACAGTTTATCCTTTTTTGATGAAATAGGCATTTCCCAGAAAATTGCTATATAAAGCAAAACAATGGGAAACATTATGAAACCTTCCCTACTACAAAGACATACTACAATCCACCAGTATAATACCTGTACATTGTTACGGAAGTAAAGCATGGGCAGTGAAGAAGAAAGATGAAAGCAGTATAACTTTCAATGAAATTAAGTTCATGAGATATGTAGTAGGATATAGGCAATGAAGATGTGCTAGAGGAATTACAAATAGAATCTGTAAGTAACTACATAAGGAATTATCAAGGAACTGGTTAAATCATCTACATCGCATGCATAGAAATAGAAACCCAAAAGTAATGCTTCACTATCATCCAAATGGAAAGAGATCTTTAGGTCGTCCAAAGAAACGCTGGGCTGAAAATCCAAATGTGAGGTCGTAACAGGCCTTACGGCCTAATAATTGGAATGAAGAAGCTAAAAACTAAGCGGGATAAATGTTAATGAAATTCCCAGCTACCAGATGTCCCTGATAAACCACCAGCAAGTTAATCCATCGCTGATTCACTGAAATAACACAGAAGTAAGTATAAATCTTCTTCTGGCAGTACATACATAAGTAACTCTTAACCCTCCGTCGGTAACAGGAGTTACTAGTGAGCCCAGGCAAAATTATTTTTGTTAGTAATGTTGGTCATTTAAATGGCTCGCACTTATTGCTCCTTGTATTCTTCTACATAGTCCAAACGCTTCATTCATCCGAGCTGGTTTGTTCAGACATTGTTGTGTTCAGATATGCTATTATCACGGTTACACATAAGCCCTGTTATCTTCCGTGTTTGTAATCTTTTTACATCGTGTCTTCCAAAAGGATGTCTAGGAAGGTAAACTATCCAGATTTTTCTGATTTTGTGCTTCGTGCCTTGGAGGAATATGACAGACTAACTTTGGTGATAAAGCCTCATCAGGTGAAGAAGACGACCCATTTGAAAGAAGTTCTGAAGAACAGGAAACTGGCGCCTGCGAAGATGAGAAGGTAATAAATCCATCTTCAAACAGAATAGTAGGTAAGAATGGCTTCATTTGGTCTCTTATGTCCCCACCCTCCAGCAGAACTCAGTGCAGGAATGTTGCCAATATTCCAAAAGCCAGGCAACAAAATACCAAAGTCCAAAATTGATGTGTTCTAAACTATCAGAAATCAAGAAATTACTGATACTATTGTAAAACATACCAATGAGATTAATAAGAGAAGAGCCAATTATAATAACCAGAGATATGTTTATGAAACCGATAATGCAGAGATTAGTGCTTTGGTCTCCTCTACATAGCATCGCCTCCTTGTGCCTACACAATTCTAGATGCACTCTTCGCTGGCCGCTTAGGATGCTCAATGGAATATTAGATCAAGTCGGTATTAATACAACGATTATCGTTATGATTAGTAATCGTCTGCAGATGAAACAAACAGACACTCTGAAGAACCTAGGAATACAGCTTGCAAAGCCCTACATGACTGGCCGCCTGGAGAAAAATTTACTGCGAGAACTTTCTTCAAGTATATCTTCATAAATGACCTCTTGAATATGAAGAAGCACCTCCCAGACTTCAGAATCAATAAAGATATTCCACATGTCCGAGGTTTTAGAATCATAAATATAAACCTGCGTGTAGAAAATGTGATAATCCAATTTGTAGGAAAACTGGCGCGAAATATGCATTCACTGCTTTCAAGATCAATGATCGAAAGATGAACAAGTAAAAGTAGAATTATTTTTGTTTAATTGCCACTGTATGCCACTCACAACTGTTCTTCACATAACCTTGTTATGTCCTTTCAGAGTCTTTCTTCATTTTCTCTGTCTCTTATACACTTAACTACGGCGTTACGAACACTCGTGAAGACCGACCTATCTTCCGGGACGACACACACATGCAACCACGCTGACATATTGAGCGACTTGTTCCCGTCACTTTATTCTCAAACCCCACTCACTCACTGAAGGTTACGGTCTTTTATACTGGAGATGAGTTAACACGACGTTTCAGAAAAATCTCCAGACACACACAGGCATGATTCAGGTAGAACCACCGCGAACGTTCTCGATTACTTTTGTTTCTGCCGGCCCATTGTTTACGGTCACATAAACAAAGTCGCGCGAGGTAGGCCGGCCTTTGCGTCTCTATCCGCTCGCCGGCCCGGCATGTGCTGTGAAATAGCTGAACCCCGTCCATCCGTTACTGTACGTCGACCTCAGCGTCACAGTATTTTGTAAAATTTTCGCACCGTAAAAACTAGGAAGAAAATGTTACATGGGAGAGACCTGCGATCACATTTGATATTGTTGCGCCGCCCGTAAGCCTGAACGTGCCTGGTAAGAAATGCCGGTCGGGGCCTGATCTCCTCCCGGCAGCGGAAGCAGGCCGGGAGCGTTTACCTACCCTAAATACCCGACCGCCGACTACACAATAGAGCATGCGGGGACAATAGCTATTAGGTGGTGGTGAGGTGTCTGGGCTGTTCTGCCACAGTCACTCTCGAACATTCTACTTCCAGAGCTTTTGCTTTGTCTAAAGACCTATATAAGCAGTTGCCGAGAACCGAGCAGTAAGGAAAACTACGGAGCGTTCAGTGGGCTGCGCCTGTGAGTCATGAGTAGCAGTAACTGCTGGCTTCCTCATTTGTTAGAATATATACTTTAGCTTGTATTTTGCTTTGTTTTTTAACATTCACTATCTAGTATTGGGCTTAAAGCTCTATCGGTAAAAGCTAAATTCTCTCTTCTCGTATCTCTACTTCTGGAGAAAATTTGTAATTTTACTTAAATACATTTACAGTGTACAAATAAAAGAAATATTGGAGCACGCTTTCCTATATGGATAGTTCTACAACATAGAGCAGTGATGCCAACCCAAGCCCAAGTTTGTGACCTTGGCAGTACTCGTGGATATGAAGCGCTCTGAGACAGGCTGACGTATACACACAGGTAGCGGTGGCGTTTAGCAAAACATGGGTGTACAAAGTTCGAAGGAAAATGAAGTCAACTCGTTTTATTATTGGTTGTTTGGTTTAATAGTATTAATTTACACAGATTTTGTGCTCGTAAGCTTTTAATATGAATTGCAACAATAACCCAATTATTCAAAAACCAATTAATATTCCAAAAATAAAACATTAAAATCACATAAAGTATACTTATCTAACTTTCAAATTGCAATTCAAAACGAAACAAACTGCTCCTATTTTTTTTTTACTCCGGCACTACAGCCCATGAAGGCCTAAGGTCTACCGGCCAGCCGCTGCGTCCCCCACCTCTGCCCACTACAGGTGTGATTGGTGAGGTGCAGTGCTGGAGGGTGGGACGTGGTCAGCGCCCCGAGCCCTCCCGGCCAATTATGCGGTCTTCTGGACCTGGAGCCGCTACTTCTCCATCAAGTAGCTCCTCAATTGGTCCCACCGGGACCTAACGAGGCTGAGTGCACCCCGTGCCAGATCTCGCAGAGGGGATAAAATCCTCTTGCTAGTACCGGGGATCGAACCCGGGTCCTCCGCGCCAGAGGCAAGCGCGCTACCAACTGCGCCACAGAGGCGGTCATACTGCTCTTAAAACGTTATATAAAAATCTGATGTGTTGCACTCACATGACTTTCTCTAGTCTTGTGCTAAGCATTCTTACAAACTCTTATTCTTATACCTTCTTCGTGTTAGTTGAGACAAAGATTTGCAGCTATTTTCTTATTGCTTATTTCCTTCTAGGTGCAAGGGAAATATGGGAATACAGTAGTCAAATCTCTTAATGCCTTGAGATTGCGTTCTCTTTGCACGGCTAAGATATAAAAAGAAATGAATAATGATCTTACATTTGACGAAAGTTTTACTGTTCCAACATGCACACAAATAACAGGGAATGTCTTCGAAATGGTTCACTCTACAAAAAGAAAAAGAAAAAAGAATATTGGGATAGAAATTGTGTGTTTTAGCATGATAACATTTTTGTATAGTAGATAACATTTGGTCTATCTCTTACGGTTTGCCAGTTATGCAAAAATCATCAAGAGCAAACAGACTACATAGGCTAGAGCCAGAAAATTCAAGATATACATTTCATTTGCAATAAAAGTATTTGAAATATGTGGCATTTTAATCAAAATCGTTAGAGCCATTTTCAAGAATATCGAAATTTTTGAAAAATTTTTCCGTCTAAAGGGTAGTTTAGGGTGGAGGAATTTCCTTCCAAATGTTCGCGTCACATCCTTAGAAGATATTAAACTTAAAGTACCAACTTTCGCTTTTTACTGGCTTTTCGTTTTTAAGTTATGCTGTCCACAAACACACACACGCACACACACGGACCTTTTTCTAAAAATGCTCCTCCGGCGATATCTCGACATCTTATTTTGGGTGAACGCAATACTTCCTCTACTTACTATACGTAGTCACACTTTGGAGTTAATTAAGAATTCATTATGCCCATTTTTTGCTTTCCACCAACATCAACATTTGGTAAAACATTAGTAACAGAAGAAACTCTCAAGGTACACGTCAGGTTATCATCAGGCAATTTTTTTCTTAAACGGTACTTCAAACTCACTAAACAAACAATTATTCCAGGTGTATGTACTGCCAAAGATACTCATAATTTCTGCAGAAAACTTCCAAATTTGGGCTATTCTTGTGGATCAAGTGCTTGACAAAACTGATAATATTATGGTCGCTATACGCCTTTTTACTTTCTCTACTACGTATAGTATAGTAGGGGAAGTGTTGTAGTGCACCCAAAAATTCGATGTCGAGATTTCAGCGGAAATATGTATTGAGCCCCCCCCCCTGAATCCAAAAAAAAAAGCAGTTTTAGAAAAAGGTCCGTGTGTGTCTATCAGTCTGTGTCTGCCAGTCTGTGGACAGCATAACTCAAAAACGAAAAGTCGGTTAAAAACCAAAGTTTTACTTAAATTTAACGTCCTTCTAGGATGCGACATGAAGATTTTGAAGAAACTTGCCCCACCCTGAACTACCCTTTCCATGGAATACTTTTTCGAAAACTTTGACTTTCTTGAAAATGGCTCTAACCGTTTTGATTAACGTGTTTCAAATATG
Organism: Tenodera sinensis; assembly: GCA_030765045.1. NCBI lineage: Eukaryota > Metazoa > Arthropoda > Insecta > Mantodea > Mantidae > Tenodera > Tenodera sinensis. The sequence continues at coordinate 29,959,966 of CM060972.1, forward strand.
TTTATGGCAAATGAAATATCTTGAATTTTCTGGCTATAGCCCATTTAGTAGTGGTATGTACTCTTTTGCATAACCGGTAAATCGTAAGAGATACACCAATTCATACTCTACAAAAAATGTAAATATTTGCTGGAACACACAATTTCTATCTGAATAATCTTTTTTGTAGAGTGTACCATTTTGGAGATAGGCCTTATTATTGGCATGATTTTTGGAGAACTTATACTTTTGTTAAATGGAACATCGTTATTCATTTTTTATATGTTAATGGTGCAAAGAGTACAGAATTTGAAAGCTTTAAAATATTTTACTATCGCTCAAATCCTACTGTATTCCCGTATTATCCGTGTACCTACAAGAAAATAAACAACATAGTTTCTGTAAATATGTATCTCAACTAACACGAAGAAGGTATAGGAATAACAGTTTGTATGAATGGTTAGTACAAGAGTAGAGAAAGTCATGTGAGTGCCACACATCAGATTTTTTATATCTGAATCACTGCATAAATCAGTTAATGTTAGAACATTCTCGGGATGAATAGAAAGGGCAGAAGGAAAAAAATAAAGATCTACTTTAGGCTTAAGGGCTTCCAGATCTAAAAATCTTCCAACTGCATCGAGTGTGTCTCAATACTTATTAATTTCTATGCTCACGTTAAGAGACTGCGAAGTAGCTTCACTTTTTCCAAGGTTTGCGCTGATTAACACTGTTCCAGGCAAAACAAGCAGGTTCTGCTCTTACGGGCAGCTTGGGTCTGCTCAGCTCTTAGGCGCGCGCTTGCGCTCAAGCGCACACTTTGACATCTCTACATATCTGTAACCTACGATGCCCTAATGCATAGAAAACATTAGTCAGTATGCTTAGTGCATGATCTCTGGTTTCCATCACTAAAATTTAAACCTTAGCCAGCTATCGGGAAAATGCTTGAACACAGAGCACATATCTAAGATATGTTGGTCACAAAAGACGCTGGTGGCTGTCATCTCTAAGTGCTCAGGCCTTTGAGGACATATTCATGAAACCACACCCATTTACAGTAGCAGCACCAAACGAGGCCAGCTTTATTGAGAAAGTTTCTGCTTCACTCTTATTGAATATATAGATAATCGATTGCTAGAGTACTCAGATGTAAGTGGCATGCAATTTCACACATCTAGGGGTTAAAAGGGAAAGGGAGCCTATACTTAATCCTCTCAGAATGACAGTAAAGTTATTTATGTAACCTCGTTGATGACTGTCTTATAGGTTTCCATTTTTCGCATTCTTCACAAATTTTGGACACTTAAATCTAATTTTCGCTTCGACTTTTACTCGATATGACCTGTTTCACTCACGTGACTTTGTCTAGGCACTCCTTTACAAACTATTTGTAAAAACAGTTATTCTTCTATCGACTTCACTTTATTCCAAACAAATGTTTGCAGAAATTGATTACATGCAAGGTGTTAGAGGTATGTCTTCAGATATTTTGATAAATGGTATCTTAGTATGTATCCACTTTGGTGTGTAGTTTTTTTCTTTTACTTTCTCTATTACGTATAGCAAATAGGGAAAGTATTGTATTCGAGCCAAAATTTCGATGTCGAAATATATGCCTCTCTGAATAAAAAGGGCATTTTTAGAAAACTGTCAGTCGGTGGTGCCTGTCTAGTGTGTAACTATGAACAGCATAACTCAAAAACGAAAAAGAGGTTAAAACCCAACTTTGGTATTTAAGTTAAATATCTTTAAGGATGTGACACGAAGGTGTCAAAGATTACTCCTGCACCCTAAAGTACCCTTTTGATAGAAAATGTTTCTAAATTTTGATGTCTTCACAAATTTCCCTTAACGATTTTGATTTAAATGCCATAAGTTTAAGATATTTTTCTGACAAATGAAATATATATTTTGAATTCTCTGGCTATAGCGCATGTCTGTTTAACATAGTTTGTTCTTGATGATTTTTGCATAACTGGTAAACCGTTAGAGATAGACCAATTCTTACTATACAAAAATGTGGATCTCGTCAAAGTGCACAAGTTATGTCTGAATGTATTCTTTTGAGGAGTGAGTCATTTCAGAGATATTCCTTGTTATTTGTGTTTTCCATAGTTAAATTATTCTGAAGTGGAAGATCGTTATTCCCTTTTGTATCCCTTGGTCGTGCAAAGACTTTCATAAAACGATCAGATTTAAAAGATTTGAGTATCACTCAAGTGCTACTATTTTCCAATATTCCTCTTGCACCTACAAGCACATATGCAATAAGGTAATTTCTACAAACATTTATCTCGACGAACATGAAGAAGATAGAGGAATATGAGTTTGTAAGAATAGTTTGTACAAGAGCAGAGAAAGTTAGGTGAATATATCAGATTTTTTTTCTCTTCGTCTGACAGTTTCCCCCAAAACTATTGGCGCACATGATGGGTCTTTTTTTTTTAATGGTGTTAACTCACCGCAAAATGAACAACAGCTGAGAGATACACTATCCGATTTACTTTACACCTCAATGCGCGACCCACTGTCCTTTCTTGCTGAAAGGATTGAAACTCTGTTCCGATAAAGCATTCATTACCGCGTTACAGCATTCGTTTCGCCGGCACTGCTTTATAATTTCTGTTGCACACCTCTTGAAGGTACTAACCAACCTAAGAACATACAATCTTAATAAGTAAAATTATAAGTCAGGAAATATTGTTTGTTACCCTGTCCTGAATTACCAGTACAAACATCTGGACTTATACCCCTGTAAGTGCAACCGAACTAGGGAACATTTAACTAGTTTAACCCTAATATGCATGATTCTGAATTCTCAGAGAATGCTTGATCAGGGACTTTCAGGTCTTCCCATTATTTTACTATGCTTTCAGTATATACCTTTTTATTTGGGATGGCGTGTTTATTGTAAAATATAGTGATTACTAAAGGCCGGAGACGTGTGCGTTTTTCCATAGGTATAGTGCACTTGGACTTTTCTGTTATCGCCCGCGCATGTAAACAACTGCAGGTAGGTACAGCCTGACCATGAAAACCGCCTCACTGCAGCACAATCTACAAGCATCATAGACTATGCATTCTGGAATTGCACTTAAAGTCTTATACATACTGCCATTTATTAACTGGAATATCGTCACAGAGTGCATTACACTGGGTTACAATGTAAGTTCGCAAATCATTAAATGTAAAATTTCAACGCCTATCACTGAAGCTGTTTTTAAACCGTGAAAAACTTCTTTCTATGTCACACGATGTCAGAAGTGCAAATGTAAAGAATTCCGGCCTGTCGTCTGGCGTGTTTTCCTTCTTACTCATTTTCAAAATTTCACACTTAGCTTGATAACAAATATTTTTGTTTAGAACATTCTGGAATTTAGCTTTCACCTTTTCGAACCCCGCGCAAGAGGTATTCTATTAATTGAATTAGCTAAGGCTTCCAGGTATTCTATTAATTGAATTAGCTAAGGCTTCCATTATGCTTATGTACTTAAGACATTTCCAAACCCGATTTTTCTAATTCTCATTTTCCAATTTTTCTAATTGTTTAATAGCTTTGGGCAACACTATAAAATTGTTGGATGGGGACTGAAGATTTTCAGGTACTTCATGTGATATCAGAGACAATAGCAGATGAATCTGCATCACAGATTAGCGCAATAACATTTACAATTTCACTGCAATGCACCCCATTGACGACCTCTATCCAAGTAATCCTTGTAATTATTGGAGTCTGCATACACTTGCAAGGCAATGCTTCATTAGTTCACAGAGTATTACTTTACGTTGTTTTCGACTCTTGCTTCCGATTGCAGCTGTTCTCACATTTGATGGTCGTGCTGTAATTCCGACATCATTCATACTCTGCGTCCAGCTAACCTGTATCACATGCGAGCGCACATCCCTCCGGCCTTTAGTGATTACAATTGTTGTTTATGACTTTTCAAAATGCAGTAGGCACCTTTTAGTCTTAAGACAATGTTTAATGTTTACATATAAGTACTTATATACATTAAAGCAGGGGAAGACAACTTCGGGCCGTGTGACGTATTTAAACGAATATTGCACGTTCGTGTGACGTCAGCGAGAGCGGTGTATTGCTATGCTGCCTAGATCAGCGGCGCTACTTCCACGAAACTGGATGAATATGAAAAATGTTATTTTGGGCATGTTTACAACTTGCCTGGGCTGTTTAGGGAGAACCCTCTTCAGCCTAGTCCGAGGGTTTTTATTTGTTGTTGAGGGATCTTAACGGCGTTAGCATGAATTTTGTTTTTATTTTGTGTTTTTGTTGACGCTGTATAGTGTTGTGTGTAGTAGTTTTGTGTTTGTGTTCAGTTCCCCGTGTTTCACACCAGTTTTAGACCAGGCTTCAAGATGTAGAAACATTGTCAACTACGTTTCAGGTCTTTGCGACCCCGTATTCACTGGATGTTAACAATGTTTCTAGCAAGTAGCAAATTGAATTGATAAATTTACAGTGCGACAATGTTCTGAAGGACAAATATAAACACAAGGAAATCTTGACTGATTTTTATAAGAATGTTCCTCAAACCAGATTTCTGAGGTTGTATGCCCTTGTTGCACGGGTATTATGTATGTTTGCTTCTACGTACGTGTCTGAACAATTTTTTTCTGTTATGAACCTTTCTAAGTCAAAATCCCGAAGCATGTTGGCCGATCACAATCTAACATGCAATCTTCGGTTACAAATGTGCCGTACATTACGCTCTAACATTGACAAACTAGTTAAAGAAAAACGAAACGACAAATGCCGGAAATGTCTACCTAATAGTTATGTATAGCTCTCCTCTAGCTCAGGCAAAATAGTTATAATTTCTGTTCTATTGGCGTTATAACATGACTGTTCACATAAACTAGAATTTATATGTGTATGTTGTGTGTTGTGTGTTGTGTGTGTGTGAGTAATGTGATTATTTATAATCTGTGACTATTCCGTAATAAAACAGCATTAAAATGCCTTTTTTCTTGCCCGCTGTGACGTCACACGTTCAACTGACCCTCGTTGCGAGCAAGTGAGCTGAGTGAGCTGACGTCACAGCAGCGATACCTGTCTTTCCCTGCATTAAAGGGTAACTTTTCATTATAGGAATGTCATCTAATGCAAATTACATACATATACACAATAAGAACAATAAATTATTCGGACTATGAGCTGGAATCCTGGTAGTTAGAAGAGTTTGAGTCCATATTGTTTCATAATGGGAAATGTAATTACTATAATTACTAGCAACTTGACTACTTTCCATTTACATATTCTCCTTCAGCACTATAGTCATTTCATGTGAAGCTGTATGAATCACTATTTTCACACACATGTTACCCTCGCTCCAATATGAATCCATCTCCAAAAACACTCGCATCGTCGCCCACATCCTCTTCTAGCCATGCAGTTACTGTTCTCTCAAAAGAATGACCTGAAACAGGCACTCTTCAGTTATTTGAGTTATATCTTTAGTACGAAGCCACTTGGCTGGTCTGTGTCACACGCAACAGAGTGTATTTGGAAGTATGCACTAATGGAAAATAGTCAAATGTCTCAACAATGTACTAATTTCCTTTCAAGTAACTGCTGTAACAGCGGAATACCAAGAATACAGTCTAACTGCATTGTTGTCCAACTGTTTCTATAACACATAAATTGAAGATTAGATATGCATAGGACCTTGGAAGCCGTGCTTATGCATTCTCGAATTGTTTAGAAAAGAGAAATGATATGAAAAATAAATGCGATATATTACTCATATCTTAACAGAAGTCTCCCAAGGGTTTATTTAAGGATTACATAGAAATTCATTGACTACACTTTAAAAACAATACGATGGTCCATGAATTATTAGGCCTCTGTGACTTATGCATGGCCAAGAAAGTAAAAAAAAAAAAAAAAAAAAAAAAAAAAATATGCAATAGATAGATACCGGCTTCCATAGAGCTTAGTCATCTGCCACATTTTCCCAGCTTAAAGGAAAAAGCGGGAAAATCATATCCGGATAACTCATCTTAACAGAAATTTGAACTCAGGACCTCTTAAGTGTGAGCCAGACTCACTATTCTCACACCACAGAGAGGTGCTTATATTTTATTGTTTAACAAATAATGTCTGACCGTCTCCGTAGCGTGCCTGCCCCTTACGCGGTAGATGCGGGTTCAATTCCTGGTATCCACAGGAGGAGCCGGTGCAGGGAGTGTACCCAGCCTCGTTAGGTCCCGGAGAGGCCAATTCAGAAGCTACATCTGTGGTCCTAGGCAGTGAAGGCTGCATAACCAGTAAGGAGGGCTCGGGGCGCTGACCACATCCCACTCTCCAGTTCTACACCCCACACGCCTGTAGTGGGCAGAAATGGGGCACGCATCGGCCAGGGTGTAAGCTTTGGCCCGGGAAGTGCTATTGCGCTAGTAGTTATTTTTACTTTCTCTACTGGTAAGTAGGGGAACTATTGTATCCCATCCAAAAACTCGAGATTTCACCGGAAATATATGTTTTGAGACCCCTAAATAAAAAAAAAAACCACACATTTTTGGTAAAAGGTCCGCGCGCGCGTAAGTGTATGTGTGTGTGTGTGTGTGCGTGTGTGTGTGTGTGTGTGTGTGTGTGTGTGTGTGTGTCTGTGTGTGTGTGTGTCTGTGGACAGCATAACTCAAAAACGAAGTCTGTTAAAAACCAAAGTTGGTATTTAAGATTGTCTTTCAAGGATGCGACACGAAGATTTTGAAGAAAATAGCCCCACCCTAAACTACCCTTTACATGGAATATTTTTTGAAAATTTTGGTGTTCTTGAAAATTGCTCTAACGATTTTGATTAAAATGCCATATGTTTGAGATATTTTTATGACAAAAGAAATGTATATCTTGAATTTTCTGGCTATAGCCCATGAAGTCCTATTTAGTCTGGATGAGTTTTGAATAACTCGTAAAGCGTAAGAGATAGACACATTCTTACTGTACAAAAAATAGATCTTGCTAAAATACACAATTTATGTGTCAATAATTTTTTTTTGTAGGGTGAACCATTTCAGAGATATTCCTTGTTTTGTGTATCAGTTTCTGAAAACATAGAACTTTCGTGCAATGGAACATCGTTGTTCATTTTTTATATGTTAAGATTGCAAAGAGAACGGGATCTCAAAGCTTTAAAACATTTGACTATCGCTCAAAGTCTACGGTGTTCTAATATTACCCTTGCACCTACAAGGAAATAAGCAACAAGATAATTTGTATAAGTATTTATATCAACTAGCACGAAGAAGATATAGGAATATTAAGAAATGGTAAGAATGGTTAGTACAAGAGTAGAGTAAGTCATGTGAGTGCAACACATGAGAGTTTTAATGTCTATATTTTATGGTTATAGAAACGTTAGAGACCTTCAGGATATTCTCCTAAAATTCAAGATACACACTTCATTTGTTATGAAAATATATTAAACATATGGTAGTTCAAACAAATCGTTACAGGCATTTTCAAAACGCCAACATTTTGGAAGCAGTAGATTAGGTATTTGGGATCTTCTTGGGCATGTTCGTGTCGCATCCTTGGAGTTAAATACCAAGTTTGCTTTTGAACTGACTTTTCATTTGAGTTATTGCTGCGCTAGGGCACGCACACACAATCATACACACACACTCATACTCACTCTCACTCTCACTCACTCACCCGCTCACTCAAACCTTGTCGAATTCTTGGGTGGAATATCACAATACCCGAGTTACTATACGTACTAGAAAAATTAGCGTACTGCTTTTGGCTTTAAAATTACCGTAGACTACCGTACACTATCATAAGTATACTCTACGGTAGTTTTCCTGTTAGAGTTGGCCAGTTAAGATCCTACCTGCATTACGTGTACCTTAAGTGTGTTTAATACCTAACGGACGCTACCTCATATCGATCCCGTTTGTTTGATCATGCTTTACTAAATTCCCGTATAAATCAGAGGCGTTGATCTTCGAACCTTCTCAAAACTGAGAAAGAGAGAATTTGTAAAGGGCCCCTTAGCCTATGTTCTCAAAACATTTGCAACCTAAATATACTACATTTCATATCGAAGATACTGGTACTGACCACGAGTGATGTTATTTTGAAGCGAAAAGTAAAATTTTAATTTTAATCAAGGCTTCACGGGTGATAAGCCGTATCAGATTTATAAACATTGAGCTTTCAGCCATTGTAGACTCCATGACGTTCATCAGAATCAAAAGAATGAGGCCATGGAGTCCATACTGACCGAAAGCTCAATGTTTGTAAATCTGACACGCCTGATCACCCATGAAGCCTGGATTAATGATGCTCGCCGTGAAAGCTTTAAGTCTTACAATTTTTACTTTGATCAGTGATCAAACTCATTATCAGGTTTTGGTGGTCATTGTTTGAATTTCTCATTAAATTTCTTAATTCGTTCTATTTTGCATTGTTTATTTCCCAACCAATGCCACCAATACTGCGTCATTTATGTTGCTTACTAAAACTACCGAATCGTAGTTAGTCAAAATGTGTTTTGAGCCCCCATAATCGAAACAGGATTTCTAGAAAAAGGTCCGTGTGTGTGTGTGTGTGCGTGCGTGCGTGTGTGTGTGTGCGCGCGCGTGCGTGCGTGCGTGTGTGATCAGTATAACTCAAACGAGAAGTCGGTTCGGAACCAAATTTGGTATTTTAGTATGATATCTTTCAATAACGTGACACGAAGATTTTGAAGAAATTTTCTCCACCCTAAACTACCCTTTTCATGGAAATTTTTCGAAAATTTTGATTTTCTCAAAAATGGCGCTAACAATTTTGGATAAACATGTACATATTTAAGATACTTTTATGAGAAATGCAATGTAAATCTAGAATTTTCTATGTAATCATGTTTACTCTTGATCTTTGCATAACTGCTAAAGGGCATGAGATATACATCTTGTTGTACAAAAAAAAAAGTGGATCTCGATAAAATACCATTAATGTTCAAGTGCACTTTTTGCAAAGACAAGGGAATTTCAAAGGCTTCATATGACAATGAGTTACAAGCTTTAAAGAATTTGACAATCGATCATGATGATCCCTTCAACTATAAGAAAGTTAGCGATAACATAATTTCTGTAAATGTTTATCTACATTAAAATGCAGAATATAGAGGAATATGAATTTATAGGAATAGTTGGTACAAGAGTAGAAAAAATCATGTCAAATCAGATTTTTTATTAACATTTCTGGGAATTACTTAAAAAGTGAGTACTTGAACCTTCTGTCACTATCCCAATATTTAAAGCCCCTTGATTGAGTTTGTCAGTATGTCTATGACTATAAATTATAGCTATGTGTAGAATGCAAGAGCAATATTAAAATAAATTAAAACCTAGAATTACTCTTGAATTCCACGTGAGATATGAAACCTAAACACTGACTTGAGTTCTGCGTTCACGTGTATATATGAATCTTTCATTTTTACTTTGTCTGTTGCGTATAGTAAAGTACAGGAAGTATTGTATTCCACCCAAAACTTCGATGTCGTGTCGAGATTCCACCGGAAATACGTTTTGTAGCCCCCTGAATCTAAAAAAAAAAAAAAAAAAAAAAAACCGCGCTTTTAGAAAAATGTCCATGTATGTCTGTGTGTATGTCTGTTTGTTTGTCACTCTGTGGAGAGCATTACTCAAAAACGAAAAGTCGGTTAAAAACCTAAGTTGGTCTTTAAGTTTAATGACTTTCAAGAATGCGACACGAAGATTTTGAAGAAAATATCCCCACACCAAACTACCATTTACATGAAAATTTTTATGAAAATTATGATTTTCTTGAAAATGACTAACGAATTTGATTAAACTGCCATAATTTTGAGATATTTTTATGACAAATGAAATGTATATAAATATATTTTTTTAATTTTCTGGCTATAGCCTATGTAGTCCTGTTCAGTCTGGATGACTTTTAAATAACTTGTAAAACGTACAAAAAACTTAGATCTTGCTAAAACACACAATTTATGCCCAAATAAATTTTTTTGTAGAGTGAACCATTTCATAGGTATTCCTTGTTATGTGTGTCACTCTCGTAAAACTTCTTTCGTGTAATGGAACATCATTGTTCATTTTTTATGTTAAGCGTGCAAAGAGAACGGGATCTCAAAGCTTTAGAAGATGACTATTGCTCCCATATTCCCCTTACACCTACAAGAAAATAAGCAATAACAAATTTCTGTAAAGCTTATCTCAACTAACACGAAGATTTAAGAATAAAAGTTTGTAAGAATGTTTAATACAAGAGTAGAGAAAGTCATGTGAGTGCAACACATCAGATTTTTACGTCTCTGCTGCGTATAGTAGAGTAGAGAAAGTATTGTATTCCACCCAAAACTTCGATGTCGCCATTCCACCGGAAATATGTTTTGAAGCCCCCTGAATCAAAAAAAAAAAGAAAAAAAGTTTTTAGAAAAATGTCCTTGTGTGTGTCAGTGTGTCTGTGTGCATGTCTATGTGTCTATCCGTCTGCGGACGGCATAAATCAAAAACGGAAAGTGGCTTAAAAACCAAAATTGGTATTTGACTTTTAATAACCTTCAAGGATGCGACACGAGGATTTTGAAGAAAATTGCTCCACTCCAAACTACCCTTTATATGAAAAAATGTTTGAAAATTCTTATTTTCTTGAAAACGACTAACGATTTTGATTAAAATGCCACACGTCTGTGCTATTTTTATGGTAAATAAAAGGTATATCTTGAATTTTCTGGCTATAGTCCATGTAGTCCTATTTCCTCTGGATGACTTTTGCATAGCTGGTAAACCGTAAGAGACAGACCGAATCTTACTACAAAAAATGTATATCGTGCTAAAACACACAATCTATGTCTCAATACGTTATTTTGTAGAGAGAACCATTTCAGAGATATTCGTCGTTATTTTTATGAGTTTTGGAGAATATACTTCTGTCGTTATTCATTTTTATATGTTAACCGTGCAAAGAGCGGAATTTGAAGGTTTTAAAAGATTTGGCTATCGTTGAAAGTCTACTGCATTCCCACATTCTCCTTGTACCTACAAGAAGATAAACAATAACATAACTTCTGCAAAAGTCTATCTCAATTAACACGAAGATTATATAGGAATACGAGTTTGCAAGTATGCTACAACAGTAGAGAAGGTCATGTGAGTGCAGCACATCAGATTTTTTTTCTTTCTTGTAAAACAGTGTTTTCGGTGGTAAATTCATTCATTAAAATATTAATCCCTCATCGCCATCTGCAAATCAATGAATAAACAAAAGGGTAGGAAATAATCGTGGAACTGCAATCAGGAAAGGGAGGTGATTGTGTGAAATTTACATCAATCACTGCAAAATCCTCAACTGTCATCAACAGCTGTGAAAAATGATCCTCTACTGCGCTCTGGAGACGAGAAAAGAACCGAACTCCAATCGCCGTCTGCTGCTTCAGGGTTGTCCAGTTATAAGTAGGACGCAATTTTGCTACCCAGCTTCGGTGATAAACAGGGCTTGAATGCTGATAACATGCCATATTTCTATTCTATTCTATGTCATAGGCATGGCCGGTTTGTACATAGTAATCAACGAGTATACATAAGTTATATTTATATAACTTACCTGCTTTTCAAGAAATTATGGTCACAATTGAAGCAGCTGGGAAGTCAGCTAGCTTAGAAATAGATGAGGATAAAATTAAGTATATGAAGATGGAAGTAAGTCAAGCAAAAAATTAGAGTACGAAATTATGAATTTGAAAATATTACTCCTTTCACACATTTAGGATTATTATTTATTTATGCCAACAAACTTACAGTTGGTCTCTCTAAGCACACAAGCCAGATGTGGTCAATGTCTCAATGTTTCCTTTAGGTTGTCACATTAGCTTAATGGTTAAAGCTCCGCCTGGGAAGTGGAGGTTCTGTGGTTCAGATCCCAGCTGTGGCGCTGAATTTTTCAGTTCCAGTTCTACCTCTGAGCCATAGCCGGGATTTTCACCACCGATTCTCCACTGCTTTAACCCCTAAGCTACCATGGCCAACTTGCCAGTATGACATTAAATTCCTCAGTCGATTCGTACTTCCCCAGTAGACCAGTATTATTATTATTATTATTATTATTATTATTATTATTATTATTATTATTATTATTATTATTATTATTATTATTATTATTATTATTATTATTATTATTATTATTATTATTATTATTATTATTATTATTATTATTAATATTATTATTATTATTAATATTATTAATATTATTATTATTATTAATATTATTATTATTATTATTATTATTATTATTATTATTATTATTATTATTAATATTATTAATATTATTATTATTATTATTATTATTATTATTATTATTATTATTATTATTATTATTATTATTATTATTATTATTATTATTATTATTATTATTATTAATATTATTATTAATATTATTATTAATATTATTATTATTAATATTATTATTATTAATATTATTATTAATATTATTATTATTAATATTATTATTAATATTATTATTATTAATATTATTATTAATATTATTATTATTAATATTATTATTAATATTATTATTATTGTTATTATTATTGTTATTGTTATTGTTATTATTATTATTGTTATTGTTATTATTATTATTGTTATTGTTATTATTGTTATTGTTATTATTGTTGTTATTGTTGTTATTGTTGTTATTGTTGTTATTGTTGTTATTGTTGTTGTTGTTGTTATTGTTATTGTTATTGTTATTGTTATCATCATCATTATTATCATCATTATTATTATCATTGTCATCATCATCGTCGTCGTCCTTGTTGTTATTGTTATTGTTGTTGTTATTGTTATTATTTTTAGTATTATTATTATTATTATTATTATTAGTAGTAGTAGTAGTAGTAGTAGTGGTGGTAGTGGTAGGGGTAGGGGTAGGGGTAGGAGTAGGAGTAGGAGGAGTAGTAGGAGTAGGAGTAGGAGTAGGAGTAGGAGTAGTAGTAGGAGTGGTGGTGGCGGTGGCGGTGGTGGTGGTAGTAGTATTATTGTTAGTATTATTATTAGTATTATTATTAGTATTATTATTATTATTATTAGTATTATTAGTATTGTTATTAGTATTGTTATTAGTATTGTTATTAGTATTGTTATTAGTATTGTTATTAGTATTATTATTAGTATTATTAGTATTATTATTAGTATTGTTATTAGTATTAGTATTTTCATTATCGTTATTATTATTTCTTGTGATTACGCAATTAGAGCATGCAAATGTTCTAGATACTTTACAATATAAATATAACAAAGATTTCACGCAATGTGACAACTCTTTTAATAACAAATAAACTAATGAAATACTTATTTAAAATGTATAAAATCAGTTGGTATTCCTTTTATTGTAGATGTGGTCTATGTAGGCGTTAACCTGCAATGTAAACTCTCAGATCAACAAACAGATCCATGAGAAAAAATAAGTGCAGAGGTTTAGTTGGCACAGAAGTGTTCAAAGAACTGTAAGGCAATAGATGTTTTAGAGAATTAATATTTTGCTCCACATGTGTCGAACAATTGCTTGTTCTTAACATAGAAGAAGCAAAGTTGATATTTGGCGTTTCAGATAACCGCCTATCGGCGCAACTGCGTATTCCTGTTACAGATGTTTACGCCAGTGTTTGAAGTCCTCTTGTATGTTTGGATGATGACAATTCCGAGTTCACATAATCCACCTCTTTCCGGTTTAAAACAAACACATGGATCGTTAACTGTCAAGGTTTTAAGAAGCGAAGAAGTACCACTCCTCCAAGCAGTAAGAATGTTACGCGGATTGCGTGCATAACGGCTTCGGAGTAGATATTTACTCAGCCCGCCTCTGGTATGGAGGCTTTAATCTGTGCTTCTTGGGTTGTCGTCTTCCCACTGTTTGGGATTGCCTTCTGAAGGTTCTGCAAGGGAGTTTGGCTCTGAGATTTAGGTATCTGATTTTCGGCTTACCCCGAATTGATACCGAAACGGACGAGTTCATTCCCATTAGGTGCCACCGTATTTATCCGTATGGATATATTAATCCCATTGTTGTCATCTTAAATTTTTAGCGTACGTGTTGATTCTCATAAGATATCAACAGTGCCATAACATTCACTTCTGATTTTACACATATTTAGGACTGTCTACTTTCAGTACGTGTGGTTAAAAATTTTTGGCTTTTTGTTATTCGCATAAAGTAAGTACAATACAAGCATTATCAACCATAAGTAATAGAATTATGTAGGTAGGAGGATCTTGTAGCAGATATTCATACGGGGTAATGGTTGAATCACAGCTTTTTCCATAGGTTATTTTATGTATTTTTGTTTGTTCCGCATTTTTGTGAGTAGTTTTCTTCTCGCTTCTCATTTTAAGGTAAGTTCCAGTTTGAACACCCTTTAATATCTATAACAGATGGACTACCATGGGATGGACAAAGTAAAATGGAGCGCCTAGTTTAGATTGGAATGCGTCATAGGAATTAGTAGTCCCATCAGAATTACTACTGAACTTGGCCCACATATTGGGTGAAAAGTCGCTATCTGCAAGAATATAAATACGAAGAAAATAGGAAAAATCTGATGCGTTGCACTCACATACGTTTTTCGCTACTCTTGTACTAACCATTCTTACAAATCTTATTCTTGTATCTTCGTGTTAGTGAGAGAAACATTTGCAGAAATTACCTCATTGCTCGTTATCTTGCACGTGCAACGGTAATATGGGAATACAGTAGGCTTTGAGCGATAGTAAAATTTTGAAAGCTCTCAAACTCCGTTCTCTTTGCACGGTTAACATATAAAAATGAATAGCGGTGTTCCATTTGACAGAAGTATAAGTTCTCCAAAACTTACACCAATAACGAGTAAAAATCTCCGAAATGGTTCACTCTACCCCCCCCCCCAAAAAAAAAATATACCTATATTTTTATAGTAAAATTTGCTTTATCTCTTATGGTTTACCATTTATGCAAAAGTCACCCAGAATAAATAGGACTTTATGGGCTACAGCTAGAAAATTTAAGATACACATATCTCAAACATATGACATTTTAATGTCGTTAGTCATTTTCAAAAACATCAACATTGTTTACACATTTTCCATGTAAAAGGTAGTTTAGGGTGAAGCAATTTTCTTCAAAATCTTGGTGTCGCATCCTTGAGAGACATTCAACTTAAATACGAACTTTGGTTCTTAAACGATTTTTCGTTTTTGAGTTATACTGTCCACAGATTTACGAACAAACACTCACTCACACACAGACACACACGCACACACACATTTACTCGCGGACCTTTTTCAAAACTGCTTTTTTTTTAATTCAGGGGGCTTCAAAACTTATTTGTGGTGAATTTTCGACAGCGAATTTTTGGGTGGAATACAGTACTTCCTCTACTTTACTGAACCTAGTAGAGAAAGTAAAACATCATCCAAATGTCTATTGTAAGGTTTCCTCGGCATGAGGTCTTCGACGAAGCAATGTTCAATTCTGTCAGTGAGTTGGAGAGGCACCCAAACAAACAGCTTCTCGCCCTGTCGTTATATCAACCCCCACACACAGTGCATTGGGTCCTAGCAAGCCTTACTGACTGGTCTACGTGGTGGGGTAGTGAAGCGCCTCCAACTGAAACTTATCTGCATCAACACAGATGCTATTGTTCGTCAATCTTGGGAATCGACTGGTTCACTAATCGACCACAGGGGTACATAAAACGGACCTACCGTGATTTTCAACACCAACTTCTGATTTGCATGTAAAAATAAATACAGAAATGAATTTAACGTCAATAAATGTCATACATATTATTATTTAGATATGATTCACATCTATAAATGTATTGAATTAATTACGACACGAAAAGGATGCTGTCCTTCTGTCACTCGCAAGCTGTGTCCGTCTGCCCAACAGTGCCGTCAGGACAAACCGGCTGGAGTAAGCCCCGTCACCAATAGATGGATCCTTAATATTGCAATGTGTGTATCCAGAACGTTATTTTATGCCTTCGTTTTCCAAAAACCTTACGTACAACGGATAGAATCTTGCAGTTCAAATAACTACACGAAAAATGTTTTGTACATATTTCCTTTCTTTTGTTGAATTGATACTGATCTGCGATTGACCACCATATGTTGACAACTCTTCTAAGCCCACAGATTATCTATACATAATGACTCCAACATTGATAAGAAAGTGCTACTCCACCTTCATGTCCATTTGCCCAATCCTTAACCCATTCCTCTCTCTTTACCACCATATGGTCCTTAGTTTTTAAAACGGCAAATCAGTTAACCCTAGCAATCCCCAACCTTATTCCAAAACTTACACTACCAATGACGGGGGCGGGGGGGGGGGGGGGTGTGACCAGCCCTAGTAGAAATGCCTGAGAGATTTCAAAACAAATTTATTTTAAAATAAGATACTATTGTCCTGTTTATCTAACACTGTTTAACCACAGAATAGACAGTATACAGAAAGGAAAGCTTAAGTTGGCTCCTTTGATCTGCATGTACCCGTTGCGTTGCGCGTTTCGCCATATTGAAACCATGTAAGCAGGGCAGTTTTACGAAAGCGAACTCTTAATCTAGCCGGCTAAATGAAAACTTTTACGAAAAGAAACACTAATGAAACAGAATATATGATTAACTCAGACGAATACAATTTATTTACCCTCCAATGAAGAAGTTTACTCACTAAAATGAGCCGGAATGATACATAATAATTCATATTGGGAACTGAAGACATTCATACGTTTACAAAAGGCGCTCTGTTCTGCTGCACTTCTTTTCGCGCCCTGTTCTTACACAAAATTTTAGAGCAATTAAAATTTGAAAACAAGAATAACGCACCAAAGCAGAATGAAATCAACAAAATTTTGTTTTCTGCTTATATGTGTTAACAAAGCAAGCCCTAGTAATATGAAATAAGCGGAAAATAGATAGCAGTAATTAATAAGCAAGTGGCTCATTAGTTGCTTTTATTTACCACAAGAATAAAAATGCACAAAATCTTGAATGAGATTCTGCATACATAGTATTGTCATACATAGCAAAAGAAGTAAATAAAACACAAATGTAGAGCATGGTGCAATAACATAAATCACAGCAGTAACTTTACAGTATGCCAAAAGTTAGGAATATTTTATATTAAGGGCTAAGGACGTCTAGGAATGGTCTTTTCATATCATGTCTATTCGCACAACATAAAATAGTTACAATAAAATATAGAATTGCATTTATTTTATTTCACCTTTTCACAATAAAACAACAAAGTGTGTGTACATTCACATGACTTACTCTGCCAACATTACACTCTATTGCAGCATTAAAGAAAAAGTGTTGAGGTATGTCACTGTAATTTTGTCTTGCTTGTTTAATCTGCATTTATGAAGCAACTACAGCAGCAAATCATATTACTTATAGATGTGTCACTTTTATTAATTTGTAATTTTTTTCAGTTTTCTTTTTCTTTTTTAAATCTCTATTCACAAACTGTAAGTGTAGGGGTATCCTCCCTGTTTACCTAGTATTCCTGGGCAAAATACATTAACAATTATGCACACATTGCTGTGAATCTGAAATAACACTTAACTAATAGCAAGTTATAAATATATAAGGATGTTCACTTACCGTTGTTCATCTTTTGGAAAGCTAAAAAAGCTTATTTTCCTGTTTGCATATGAATTATTTCTGCAGTTTGGTGTCGAACACCATCGGCCGCATTTTCTCTTACTGCTGCTCATTATAACCACGTGGAAACTTAAAATACATTAACACATATTTATACCTTTTACAGTAGGCGTATAAAACAATTTTTCAGTTATAGATGTGCAACATGTTCAAGGTAAAATAAACGCAACCTGTCCATTCGCTTTGGCTCCAACAACACAGCTGTTTACCCAGTTTACTCGGTTTACTTCGCGCATGCGCACTAAATTTTGGCGCATGGATTTCAGCTGAGTTTCCTTTCTGTATACTCTCTATTCTGTGGTTTAACCTCTCCTTTTTTACTTTTTTACATATATCACGTCAGATAGTATGTCAATCCTTATTACAGAATTTAAATTACTGACAGGGAGTGCGGGCTACTGTGTGATCATCAGTCATAAAATGTCTGAGCAATTTTAAAACAAATTTATTACACAATTGGGTATTATATCTCTTCATGTTTATATAAGTGATATTTAACATTGTTTAACTATTGCTTTTTTACTTTTTTACGTGAATCACCTTATACTGATGGGGCGGTACTTTACGAGCGCCTTGACATTTCATTATTTCTGAAAAAGACCAACAATGAAAACAATTAAGCAATTCAGTAACAGAAGCAGTGATCGACAATAACTATTAAGTACACGCCTCTAATCAAAAAATATATGTTGCACTCACATGACTTTCTCTATTATTGTACTAACCGTTCCTACAAACTCTTATCCCTATATCTTCTTCGTGTTAGTTGAGATTATCTTATTGAGAAGTTATTTTATTGCTTATTCCCTTGTTGGTGGAAGGAGCATATGGGAATACAGTAGGGATAGTCAACTGTTTTAAAGCATTCTAATTCCGTTCTCTTTGCATGGTTAACATATAAAAAAAGAATAACGGTGTTCCATTTGACAGATGTATAAGTTCTCCAAAACTTACACAAATAACGAGGGATATCTCCGAAATGGTTCAGTTTATATAAAAAAATTTACTTAGACATAAATTGTGTATTTTGGGAAGTTCTACATTTTTTGTACACTAATATATAACTAAGATAATATCTTTTACGATTTACCAGTCATCCAGAGTAAATATGACTTCATGGGCTATAGCCATAAAATTCAAGATATACATTTCATTTGTCATAAAAATATCTCAAACATATGGCATTTTAATCAAAATCGTTAGAGCTATTTTCAACAAAATACAAGTTTTCGAAAACGTTTCCATGTAAAGCGTAATTTAGGGTGGAGCAATGTTCTTCAGATCTTCGTGTCACACGCTTGAAGGACATTAGATTTTAATACCGACTTTGTTTTTTAACAGTCTTTTCGTTTTTCAGTTATGCTGTTCGAAAGTATTTGGGGTATAAAGCGTCACATCAAGTAGCTGGAAAATGGTTCTTTCAAGTATCATTCAGGAACAGACATTCCCCGAAACCCTTCCAAACATGGAAGGGTTTCTTTTCATCTCGAGGGAAATAAGTAGGGTCACGTATATTCAATAACAGAAATGCAAGAAACATATATTATATTCGCGATGTGTAAAATTGAAGCATATACGACCTTCTTCATTTGTTAAATCCTATGGTTTAACAATTCTTCCTTCCATTTCATTTGAATAGAAGTAGCACGTAGAAGAAAAGAAGAATATTACTCATTCAATTTAAATTCCAGTTCCCAGTGCTGGAATCAGTTCTCTGTATATGTAACAGTTCAACTGTGTTCATTACGCCACTAAACTATATCTAATTTCTCTTAAGTTCCTATGAAACGCTCAAGATCAAAGTCAAATATTTCACACTAACCATAATAAACGGGCCGGCTGGGAGCAAATGAATTTGCACTGAAACTATGCGTGAAACCCATCCTTTGATTCCAAATCCCAACCATGTACCAGAGAGACTCTTCCTCTGCTCGCCTTTGTTCGGTTTGAAGTGCTCTGGTCAGTGGCGTGCCATTAAAACATTGGTTTCCCGGTTAAGATTGCATCTGCAACAGTTTTCTGTTATACCCGGCACCAATTAAGAAGAGAATTGACGTTTCCTAACCACATGACGGAAATATCTAAATGAATGGGAGGGGAAAGATACGTCATTGCGCTCGACATAGCAATGAAAAGAAGAACCAATTAGAGCTGAGATGTTTACGTAGCAACTGTACACGCGTAACCAGTGTTGGCGGTATTTATCACGTGATTTGTATGTGCTTAACGAGCAATTCAGCAGTAACATAAAGTGTGCGTCGTAACTTGCTTTCGCTGCAATATATACAGTGGCTTCCTGTAGTGCCTTGGAATGCCTGCATCTGTTAGAGATTGTCTATGTGCTGACAAGTTCTTTTACATCATTCTACTTAAGTGGCTATTTGCCTTGTATTTACGTGTGTTTGAATATGTGTGTATGTTGTGAGCAGTTGTGATTTGTCTTACACTTTTAATTAATGTTTAACTATGTTATTGACAAAGATAGCTCAATCAAATGAAAACCGACTGTACTTGGGAAGTGAATAAAGCTGTATTTGGTATAATTAGACCAACTGACTTTGAAAGTTTTATGCTGCGGTGCTTCGTTTAAGTGCTAGACGAGTTAATGTATAGATTACTACCTCCCACCCAGTTTAAGTATTTAGCAAAGTCAATAATGAAAATTAGTATTGCATTTATCTTAGTAAGGCACACAATCTTAATCCAGAAACAAGCACAGAATAAATAAACAAAACACAAACATCTCATTGTTTACAGTTAATCGCAGCTTTACTATTCAAAACTAAAGCGCGTCTCACCCTTAAAAGACAGTACACGTTAAATGGAGCGCAGTGTTGCAACATGTACTAGTTGCGAATCTTTCTCCGCGAGCGACTCGAGGTGGCCGAGTCCTGTACTTAGTCCTTCAATTGCTGCTTGACGAGACGGACACTTTTAACTTTGGTATCCCTGCACGCCTTTGTTACTGTATGACCTAAATGACTCGTCTGTATAAACAATTGATTTCCCCTGGTCCCTAAGCCTTTTACGTCTTTTAGATATTTATGTCGCCATCTGATGATATCGATGTCGTCTCTTTCTATTAATATGCACTTGTTACCCTTTCTTTCATATTCGAACCCCAAATCAGAGTGGCCCTTGAGAAATTTGGTAGGGTCTCATCACTGTTGAACTGTGACAAAATTATATTCAGCATGGGTGGAATATTTGCAAACTGTAAAGAATGAACAATTCGCCGCACTCCACCTTGCACTATTCAATCATATTGCGTTAACCTAGCGTTTTGTGTAGTCCCGCCCGTTTTGCTTTCTTTTTCGATGGCGTTCTTAGAGGTCCTTTCATTAGTTCCTTTTTAATCATACACACTACTGCTTCTGAACACCCGATAGCCTTAGCTGTTTCTTTTACTGCCTTACTTACACGCATTTTACTTCAAAAATAATCTAACACATTCATAATTATTTGTCGTTCCTTACTTCTTAATTTACCAACATATCGTCTCTTCCTAGCTTCCCCCTCCATAACTACAAATATTTACAGAAATATTAAACAAATAACGCAATAACAACTCACAGTTACACACACGGCTTCTTTCGAACCAATGCTAGTGCTGCTCCTTATACTATCTTCTGTGTCAGGCCTGACGCTGAATAGATGAATACCTTTTGTTTGCCTTACTGGATAAAAGAAAGAGGTTACTGCCTTTTGGTTTATTTTAAAAACTTTCTCCAACCTTCCTCAACATTTGTTCTCGCTGGTTCCCTGATGTAAACTCAATAACAAAAAAGTTTCACACTGCGTAACTTTTGCAGTGCACAGATATAAAATTTTCCGAAAACATTTAATTTAAAAAATTATAACCCTTAACTGGGTAAACATAGAGAATTCAAAGTAGGCAGGTAGTAGCACTATAGTTTACTCTACCTAAGAAAAAAATATAGATGCATTCTAGCAGTTAGTTTGTTAGTGCGTGATGAGTATAGAAAGAGCAAATATCGGACTTCTATTGAAAAAAACGTTTTCTGAAGAAATTTGGACCTATAGAAATGTATAATGACTCTGAAAAGGATATAACCTGATAGAGAAAAAAATTCTGCATCGGATAATGTGTTCAAACCTGAAATTTATAACAAATGAATATTTATACCATGCTATTAGAAATGTGGCAACAGAGCGAGGGTAGAAAAGGACGCGGCTAATGGCAACTTGTATGCGCTAGATAGAGACAGAGATGTCCCATTTAACTCCATACTGTCTTCTAAGAGTGAAACGCTATATAGATCGACAAACTTTTAAGCCAGAAAAATGGCTGCTGTGTTTGCGAGAGCTTGGCAGAATAGGGCACGTCGATGCACTCTTTGTGTTAATAGCAATGGGTGTGC
The DNA here is from genome assembly GCA_030765045.1 of Tenodera sinensis. NCBI lineage: Eukaryota > Metazoa > Arthropoda > Insecta > Mantodea > Mantidae > Tenodera > Tenodera sinensis. Next base: position 29,982,024 of record CM060972.1, read on the forward strand.
GTTCCAACATTTACCTTGGATAGTAAAGCTGGGATTAACTGTATACAATAAGAAGTTTGTGTTTTGCTTATGTGTTCTGTGTCTGTTTCTTGATTAAGATTGTATGCCTTACTAAGAAGAATGCAATGCTAATTTGCATTGTTGATTTTGTTGTGGGAGGCAGTAATCTATGACCTTAACTCGTCTAGCGCTTAAACGAAGCATGGCAGCAAAATACTTTCGTTAACAAAAAGTGTTTAAAATAATATCTGTCAGCTTCGGTCTAATTTTGGGACACCCTGTATATCCCAGTTAAAGGCTTATGGAGTCGATGATATTGCTGTAGAACATAGTCACAAAATAGTTTGGCTTTCCGCTTTGCTAGTTTAACTCGATTGGACTGAAGCAAAGAGCTATGTTAGGCGAAACAACAAAGATGTCACCGTGTCGTCAGTAATAAAGCTACAGAAGAGGCTATAACAGCAGCAAAAGCCGAAAACGGAAAAATTGGTTACTCATACAAAGGGCGGGTTAATCCAACATGGGAAAGTGAAGGAATTTTGGAGGGAAGTTTAGAACAGCTTGTTATTTATGAGGGAGCAGCAACAGCAATGGTGCAAGCGATTCGGATATCAGTGGCATTTTTCCACTACAATATTTCACAGGCATGTCTCTTTTGCTAACGTAAATCTTTACGTTGCTACACTCTAGCGTATTCTACCGTTTGCACGTGGATTCATTATTTTACTATCGTCTTCGAATACGAATACAAATAACACCCACTCTACATTTCAAGCGCAGTCCAGCATTCCAGCATTCAAGAACAGGTCGCACAGGTTCTCCTGTACGGTATGTATATCTGCACAGTACCTAGCCGCTTAATGTGACGTCCAACCGTCGTCAAGAGCCAAGAGCCAAATCAGGTCGCTCGGGTTTACCCGAGCGGGATATATGCCCACGGTACCTATCCATTTAGTATGGATTTACCCGTGAGGTATGAAAGATGTAGTCATTGTACAAGCTATTTTTGTCAGTGTCAGCCAATGGTGATGATTGGTTACTCTCTCTTGCTATAGACTAGGGATATGAGTGCCAGTTAGAATGTCTACCCATCCTGGGGCACCCATGCCCCTCTGCTCACTTAGCAAAGGTCAGCTTGTCTAACCAGCAAGTCAAGCAGTGTCAATTTAGCGAGAAACCGAATGCATTGGAATGTTTGGTGAAATGAGGAAGCAGCGAAGCTAATTAGCCCAAGACATCCTTGGGTAAACGATAGCTTTTGCGCCTCCTGGGAAGATGGGGATCATATTGTCCCAGGGTATTCACCAGCTGGTTAGGGTGTGGTGTAAGTTTCGCATACATAGAGCGGGCTCTATCTCGCACAACATCCACAATATATGGAATGCCAGAATGAGTATGGAGAATATGGGAAGAAAATCTACGGTCAGTATCGTAGATCATCCTAAGGGCCCTGTTCTGCACGACTTGCAGTCTGCGGATGGTGGTTTGAGCCACGAATCCCCATGCCTCGCATCCATACAGGATCAGCAACCGTCGTCATACGCATAATCCTAACGTGATCTCCACGTGGACGCGATGAGCGGCCAAATCGCCTATCTCTCGCTGCGAACTGTCAATCCCTTTCTTGATTGGCGCACATTGTCCTAGATTGTGCGCGTTACGTTCAAGAGCGCCAATCCCTTGGTCTGAGTATTACGCTGCGTTCAGTTTTATGCGACGACCCAGTTACTGTAGATAAGGCACTGCAGTTCGTCGTAGGCAATGGGTTCGCGAAGCATGTTTAACTTGTGTTTTAGCTTTCGTAGGTTTTAGACCATTAGGCAATGATGTGTTTTATCAGTAGTTTACCATTTTAGCATCTTATACTTTAACTATTAACTTCCCTTTTGGCGTTTTAAACTTTTAGCTTTCATATTTTTATGGTTTTACACTTTTTAACCATTTTATTAACCGGTTAACTTTGTTATATTTTAACTTTTTAACATTCCAACCTTGCACTTTTTAGCCTTGAACTTTTAAGTTTGTGAGGTTTCGCTGTCGTGACGCTCTCGTTGGGGCCCAAATGACTTAGTTGTCGATCGGCCTTTTAACATCACTCACTCACTTACTCACTCACTCACTCACTCACTCACTCACTCACTCACTCACTCCTGACTCACTCACTCAATCACATGATTGGCGCCGATAATAACGCAGTGTAATTTACAAATGACTTGTATGTATGATGTATGTGTGTGTATGTATGTACATCTGTGGACAAAAGAAAAATAAAATAAAAAACAAAAAGGAAAAAATAAAGAAAATTTGAGTCATATCTGGAACGCCACGCTAGTTTAGCAGCAGAGAACAACTTCACGAATACTAAATAACTTGCAGTTTTCTCAAAGTAGACCACCTCCGTAGCGCAGTTGGTAGCGCGCTTGCCTCTGGCGCGGAAGACCCGGGTTCCATCCCCGGATCCCTCTGGGAGGTCTGGCACGGGGTGCACTTAGCCGCGTTAGGTCCCGGGGGACCAATTGAGGAATTACTTGATAGAAAAGAAGCGGCCCCAGGTCATGAAGACCGCATAACTGGCCTGAAGGGATCAGGACGCTGACCACGTACCCCTCTCCAATACTGCACCCCACCAATGACGCCTGTAATGGGCCGAGGTGGGGGACGCAGCGGCTGGGCGGTAAGGCTTGGCTCTTCATGGGCTGTAATGCCAGGGCTGTCTCAAAGTAGGTATGTCTGAATGTGTGACTGTCCTCTATCTGTCATGTATGTGTGTATGTCTATCTGTAAGTATGTGGGCACGTATTTATCTATGTATGCCATCCAGACACGACTCTGGAGGTAGGTAAGCGGGGAGGCAACACCTAGAGACTGCAACACGACTGCAGGTGTCCTTACGTTGTACCCGGTTCATACACAACGAAGCCAACACTTTTAGATCTTCATTTGTGAATCCGTTTATGTTCCTTCAGAACTAAATCATTTGGCAATGCACACAAATCATATACCTACTCTGTCATAAGGTAATGTTAGTAATTCCATTTATTACATAACATTGAAAACCTTTTTATAGCTAATACGGCTATGCAAAACATAATTTCTTATAGTATTACTTTTTTCGCTGAATGTATACATAATACTGATGATAATTCGCTGTTACGTGCGTAGCATCACATTTAACACTTATTCCAAGCATTCGTATTCAGATTCACCTCACAGCTGATTATTGTTTGTTAATTTTAATTATTAGAGCCACCGTCAGCTGTCTGGGCACTGTCCGTTGACTGCCATGGAGTTATCTGAAGTGTTTACGGAAACGCCAATGTAAGCTTAAGGAAGTCCTTCGGGATGGGCATCAGCGACATAATATGACTGCATCTTTGAGAAGAGAAACCAAGGACTGTCCGTATAAGGAACCTAATAAACTGACCCGAAAAGAACTTCAAAGAAGCGATTCTTCACTGCTTGTACATGTGGATGTGCCTTTTGTTTAGAAAAAGCTAACTAGGATGCGAGGAGAAAATATTTACATCGCTTACCAAAAGATCTTAATGATGCATTAAAACAGATTTATGAAAATCAGAAGAATTGTATCTCTGAGGGACAACATTTTTGTTTTGTCTTCAGTTACAAGTATCCAGTGTTTATCAATAAATCAAATCCACAGCTTCCTTCCACTTCCTCTGGTATTTCTGTCAATGGTGCTTTCAGTTATGCACCCCAATTTTTCGAAATGTACACGATACATGTATTGAAGCATGGATTCTATGTTCCTTTTGTATTTTGTTTTTTCATTCACAAACCTTTCAACTTTATAAGAAATGTGGTTAACAGTTCAAGATCTGTATAGAAGTTAAATGGGTACAAAGTGTAACCTCATTAATCTACAGTAGATTTTGAAGTTGCGACACATTTACCATTTCCTCTCTTCAAGCTTGCTGATTCCATTTAGGGTAGCATTGGTTTCGACGCATACAAAAAGAAAATCTTCTGTTACGAGAATATAACAATCCCAATTCGGAGATTGGAAGCTGGTTGAAATGTTTCTTCGGATTGAGCTTCTTGCCACCCAACAAAATAACAGTCGGTTTCGTACAACTTCTAGCTCTAGCACCCATAACTGATATGCGATTTGCAGACTACATGGCCGAAGAAGGAAGTTTTCCTCTGACGTTAAGCACTACTGATGGGGACTCCATCGCGAGCACAACGCACAATTCTACAGCTGTCACCCCAACATACATATTGACACATGAGCTGCAAAATATTCAGGGAGAAAGTAATTTAAGAATAATGTGAACCAACTGAAATCAAGTTTATAGCTGACAACCTACACCTGATCCGTTTCTAAGTACAGCATATGTTGACTACAGTAGGAACAAAATCGATATTCAGCAACACCTCAAAATGGTTGGTTTCAAGGGGAAAAAACTTAAAAGATTTTATTGGCAATGTAAACGAAGAATGTGACAAGGTTTTTTGGGGTACGAAGCAGCCAACCTCCACGTGGTGTCCTCTGGCTAACGCTAGGCTCCGCAATTGAGTATTTTATAATAATTGTAGTGCGCAATTGTGTCTATTTTTCATGCGCAATCGTCACTTTAAACAGCGTTAAGGTAAAGTGTGCAGATACACAGGGGACACCTCGCTCACGTCGACCTATAGAGGTCTAATGTGGCTACCACCCCCCAGGAGGCAGGGATGAAATGAGGGAATCGAAGGGGTGCTATCAGACCCGCAGCTAGACAGGCACCAGAGACGCGTGGAAGTCCCTAACCAGTGCTGAGATGTCTCCATCCCGGCGCAAGGCCCCCCAAGCAGCCAGCATCACACCGCGAGTCCGGGGCGGTATCATACAAAGCATCCCTTTCCCCCTCGACGGAGGACAAGGGCCACCAGACGCCACCCAGCACCGAGAACAGCAATTACCATGCGCAGTCGTCCACGCCATCTGCCCGACACTGCCCAGACTACATGCCTGGAACTGCACCACCTGAAAGATGATAAGAAAATGAAATGAAAGGAAACGATGGAAAGCAAACCGTGGTATAAAATAATGCACCCCAGCATTCGCCTAAGTAACATGGGGAAACCACGTGAAAACCCATATCAGAGTGCACGGCCATGGGGATCGAACCCGCCACCTCCAGAATGTTAAACCACTTAAGTGCCATCGTGACTCCACGGCGCGGGTGGCTGTTTAGGTAGATAGGTTTAACTATGTGGGTGTATGTATGTATGTAAGGTAAGGATGGGGCATTCGGATATGGGGGCAGACCAGAAAAGAAGGTTCTAAAGTCTCTAGATACACCCGTAGTGACATAAGGGACCCATATTTCGGCAACGAAGCTACCAGCGGAAATGTCTTCAGCCTTTCTGAGTTCTAAGCTCTTTTGTGTTTGACCACACAGCGAGGCAGATGGACACAGTCAAAGAAAGTGCACTTTCCGTCTTGCAAGTAATTAAATGCATTTTAGAAACATTTATAGACCTAAACCATATCTAAATAAAAATATTGTATTAGATTTATTGAATTTAATTCACTTTCGTTTTCATTTTCATGTGCAAATACAGAAACTGATGTTGGACATCAGATTCTTAAATCTCAGAAACAGGCTTTCTTCGAGAGTCTTCAGGAGACAATCCCAAATAGTGAGAATAACATAAGAAGACCAGACTTAATCTTGTACACCCTCGAAACTTTGAACAGCCAAGTTTTCCTCCAAAATCGTACTTGGATATTAAAAGTAAACCAGAAATTAAAATGAAATCCAGAAAATGTTATTTAATAGCAACCCAGAGTTTATAAATGGTCTAAAACCTGGGGAAACACCCTCGCTGAAATGCAAAATATAGCAACAGTGGAAGTCCGGAACACTAAAACAGTGATGTTAAACTGTGCACTTGAGCACAAGCGCGCGCTTTGGAGCTTAAGCAGGTTCACCCTGCCCGTAACAGCAGTACCTATTTGCTCTGCCTGGGATTGTTTATCCGGGGTGTCCAACATACATACCATGAAAAAATCGAAGTGAATTTCACATTTGCAGTCTCTTTACATAGCACAGAAATTAATAAGTGTTGACACATATTGGATACATTCTTAGAGAGATTTGTTGGAAGATTTTCAGGTCTGGAAGCCTTCAAGCCTAAACTAGATCTATTTTCTTACCCTATTCTATTGATCTCGAGTGTTCCAGTTGAACGTTAACTAGCACTTACTGAATTATGCTGTGATTCTGATATGAAGAAAGGCCTATAGCGATGACAATATCGTCAGTTATTGTCAAGCTCTTGGTCTACAAATATAGCCCAAATTTGGAAATTTGCTGCAAAAATTGTGTTTGTCAGTACATACCCCTGCAAAGAACTTTTACCTTCTCTACTACGTAAAGGAGGTATTGTATTCCACCCAAAAATTCAGAAATATGTTTTGACGCCCCTTAATAATAATAATAATAATGATGATGATGATGATGATGATGATGATGATGATGATGATGATGATGATGATGATGATGATGATGATGATGATGATGATGATGATGATTGATGATGATGTGTGCGTATGTGTGTCAGTCTGTGGGCAGCATAACTCAAAACCGAAAAGTCGGTTAAAAACCAAAGTTGGTAGTTAAGTTTAATGTCCTTCAAGGAAGAGACACGAAGATTTTGAAGAAAATTGTTCCACCCTAAACTACCCTTTATATGTAATACTTTTCCAAACTTTTGGTTTTCTTGAAACTGGCTAATGATTTTGATTAAAATGCCATATGTTTAAGATATTTTTATGATAAATGAAATTTATATTTTGAATTTTCTGCCTATAGTTTATGTAGTCCTGTTTACTCTGGGTGACTTTTAAATAACTGGTAAACCGTAAGAGATAGACCAAATCTTAGTATACAAAAAAAAATGTAGATCTTGCTAAAACAAACAATTTATGTCTGAATAAAATTTATTTTAGAGTGAACCATTTCGGAGATATTCCTTGCATTTGTGTGACTTTTAGAATACTGAAACTTTTGTCAAATGGAACATCGTTATTCATTTTTATATCTTAGCTTTATATCTTTTTAAAAGATTTGACTATCGCTCAAAGTCTTCTGTAGTCTCATATTCCCCTTACACCTAGAAGAAAATAATAAGATAATTTTTGCAAATGTTTACGACTTACACGAGGATATAGGAATAAGGGTTTGTAAGAATGGTTAGTAGAAACCGTCATGTGAACGTAATGTTCATATTACATATAGAGACACAAGTCTAATAGAATAGCAATGTTACAGTTAGATTAACTTGTCTTGAGGCAAGAAAATATTGGAAATCCGAAGGAACAAGGTTCTACCTAGAAGAGAAAACTGTGAGCTTACACCTAATATGAGGAATGATTATTTTACTTTTATTCAGTGTTTTTAAATCTGTGCATCACGTTCATAAAATGAGTACTAGACGCAGCTTTAATCTCTGAGCTCCATTGTATTGCTCATGTATGCGTGGTTTTGTTTTGTCTTGAATTGTTTTAGAGCACTATATGTCACTATTGTTACTGTTGTGATTTGTTTGTTCCCAACACAGTGGCCATTAAATATATTTCTGTATTTAGTGTTCAGAAGTGATTTTGTTCAAAAGTATTACTACACAAGATTTGCCAAAGGTGAACACAAAGGTTCATCACCATGCGTTGTCTGGTAACGATGTTCATGTATCATTAATGTCGTTTGAAAGCATGTTACTTTAACCCTGTGTTATTTGAGGTTATTATTTCTGTATGATATTAATTATTATTTGTAGTATTCTGTGTCGCTAGGCTAACCCTAAGTAGGGTCAGATGATCAAATATTACATTTTAGCTTGATAAACAATGTTTATTTTATTTCCTTTAAAGCACAGCATTAAACTTAATTGCTATTAATATAAACCAATTCTTACTGTAATCAAGAAACATTAACTGGTTAATGGTTCCAGTATGAATGTGTCTTATGGAAGTTAAATACCTTTGTATCTACATCATAGCATCATATATTTTAATTCAGAGGTTTATTAAAATGCGCCTTGAAAATCTTGTCTTGTTTCCTGGAGTTTCTCACAGACTTGTCAGTATTTTCCATCCTAGGTTGGCAGTAATGCTTTTTGGCGAAATATTCATGTGGTTTAGAGTAACGTGGGCCTTTTTGAATTCTTTGGAACTGCCAGTAAGCTGTTTCCCTATACACAATGGGGAATGGTGACAGTACGGCTTGCTTGTTAAGTTTCTTCACTAGTTTCCCCTGGTTGCTGTCTGCGTTTATTCATCAGACAGGTAAGGGAAGACGGGACGAAACGGGGTAGCAATATTTTATTAATGGGATGGTTCTGGAATCTAGCGGGGATAAGTAGAAATATCAGAAAAAAAAGTCCAGGTTGCCATTTTGTATCAATCTGGATGATGGTTTCAGAGCGAACGGTAGTTAGTGGATGTTTTGCAAATATTTTTGTAACTATTGATAAATATCCTTACGTTGGATCTTTCAACAATATACAAGAGCTGACCGAATGACCTTGGATACAGCGGGCGACTGTGTGCACGAGGCAATAAACAACGCTGCCGGCAAAACATAAAAGAGGTTTGGGGCTACAGGACACCTAGTGACTGTGTATGAGATCGAACTGCGTGATAATACCCAGTGGCGTAAATAACGGCCCCGCAGACCCCGCGGCGTGGGGTGGGGGTGATCTTTAGGGTTCCCTAGGCTGCCTTTAATAGTTTTCTTAGAAATGACATTTTATTTCAATTTAACCAGGGAAAATCGCCAGGAAGAAGCGCTGGAACTGATTAAGTTCACTGATGACACTGACAGCAGAAGTGTAGGTACCATGTAAACATTTCCTATGCTTTCTTGCTTAAATGTGTGAAACAAACTTACCTCCAAATGTGTATGTTCTCAAAAGCGTTCACACTCATATAGAACAATTCATTAAATCACAGTATTTTATTCGATATGGTTGTTATAAAAGCCAAATAAAGCACATAGTATGTATGACTAATATCTGTTTGAAAATGTGCTCGATTAGCCAATGTATTGGATTGTTTTAGAATTCGGTCATAAGGTATAAACATAAATCAATATATGTTGTTGTTCTAACCAATAGTTCAGTGTAATTGCTTCTGAACGACAGGTAGGTACCACAAATAGAAGTTTGCTTGGGTATTCACAATTAACGATTTTGTTTCACCCATGTGCATTCTGCGTTTAGCGAGTGTATAGTGTTTATATATGCAAAATAACTGTTAGTTATTATTATAATACCTGTTCCATGTGAGTAAACATGTAATATTTCAATCTCTCCATTTTTAAGCTTTATTAGTAAGTAGGGCCTCAACATATATTTGCAAGGGGCCCCCAAATCCACTGAAACAGCGTAGCAATCTCTAGATTCTTCTTTGCTGCGTGTGGAAATAACTCGAAGGGGGTTATGTCACGCCGGCTCCGCTATAAATAGGACAGACAGTGAGCAGTATAGCTTGCCTCCTTGACCACTTCAACAAGCAGCTGGAGAAAGTGGTCACCTGCATAAACGACTCACGCATACATAAGACCTTAGAAGAGATTCTGTAGGGACACACAACAGCACTGGAGACCAGACTCAACGACATTGAGGACATTCTGACACTCCCCGGACTTACCCTTCCTTCCACAGTTCCACACATGTTCTCCCCAAGTCACAGGTCGATGTTAGGGCTTCCATCTACCGGTCCAAGTCAAATAATATGACCCATCTAAACACTATGCACTCGCAATTATCCTGTTTGCTTCGGGGGGACCGGACACCATTCCATCCCTGTACCAAACCAATAAATTGTATCACCACAGAATTACCAAAAAGATCTGATGTGTTGCACTCACATGACTTTCTCTACTCTTGTACTAACCAATCTTACAAACTTTTATTCATATATCTTCTTCGTGTTAGTTAAGATAAACATTTATTCAACTTATCTTATTACTTATTTCCTGGTAGGTGCAAGGGGAATGTTAGAATACAGTAGGCTTTGTGCGATAGTCAAATGCTTTAAAGCTTTGAGATTCTGTTGTCTTTGCACACTTAACATTGAAAAAAAAAATGATCAACGATGATTCATTTCAAGAAAGTTCCAAGTTTTGCGAAACTCACACAAATAACAGGGAATATCTCCGAAATGGTTCACTCTACAAGAAAATTTATTTAGACATAAATTGTGTATTTTAGCAAGATCTACATTTTTGAAGAGTATGATTTGGTGTATCTCTAACGGTTTACCAGTTATACAAAGTCATCCAGAGTAAATACGACTACAGGGGCTATAGCCAGAAAATTCAAGATATGCATTTCATTTGTCATAAAAACATCTCAAACATATGACATTTTAATTAAAATCATTACAGCCATTTTCAAGAAAATAAAAATTTTCGAAACATTTTCCACGTAAAGTTAGTTTAGAGTGGGGTCATTTTCTTCAAAACTTCGTGTCGCATCCTTGAAAGATATTAAACTTAAATATCAACTTTGGTTTTTAACCGACCTTTCGTTTTTGAGTTATGCTGTCCACAGACTGACAGACACACACTCTGACACACAAACTGACACACAGACACACACACGGACCTTTTTCTAAAAATGATTTTTTTTTGGATTAAAGGGGCCTCAAAACATATATTTCCAGTGAAATCTCGACATAGAATTTTTGGGTGTAATACAATACTTCCCCTACTTACCAGTAGAGAAAGTAAAAATGCAGTCAGTCAGTTTTGGAGTGTGTGATTTTAGAGTTAGAGTTTAGCTAAGTCGTCGTGTACAGTTAGTTTTAGTTACGAGAGTGCATTGGCCAGCCTTTCAGCGAGTGTGTATGTGTTAGCAATGAGAAGAAATTGTGCATTTGTAGTCAAATTTAGAGGAAATAAAGAGCTACAAAAGAACGTTCTTTACATGTTCCACCGATTTTGTCACAGTATCAAAGCAATTTAAGGCTAATTACTGGTACATAAAACATATTAAAGCCTATATGCTCTTAAAGAAAATTTAATATGTATGGCATAATTTTTTGGTTACACTGATCATGTGTTGTGTACGGTAAGCATAGCTGAGCAAATTCATGAACCGTGGAGTAGATTGGTTGGGGCGGAATGGGATACTGTCATATTCCTATACGATAAGGCGCTAAGCTTTTTTGTTTTTCTTTCGGATTTCAGATGAGAAGGAATTAAGCAAGAAAGACAAGCAACAGTGGATTGCAGCTTCGATGGAATTAGTAATACAGGCTGTTATGTCATATGAAATGGGAATTTTAAGGACCTCTCAGCTGTTTAATGTGCCGAAATCTACTTGGAAAGATGCGTAAAAAATCTGATATGTTGCATTTTCACTACTCTACTCTTATAATAACCATTCGTACAAAGACTTTTTCCTGTATCTTCGTGTTAGTTGAGATGTATATTTGCAGAAATTATCTTGTTGTTTATTTTCTTGTAGGTGCAAGGAAAATATAGAAATAGAATAGGCCTTGAGTGATACTCAAATCGCTTAAAGCTTCTAAATTCCGTTCTCTTTGCACTGTTAACATATAAAAAATGAATAACGATGTTCCATTTGACAGAAGTATAAGTTCTCCAAAACTCTCACGAATAACAAGGAATACCTCCAAAATGGTTCATTGTACAAAAAACTTTATTGAGACATAAAATGTGTATTTTAGAACAATCTAGGTACAGTTTTGTACAGTAGGATTTGGTGTATCTGTTATGGTTTACCAGTTTACCAGTCTTCGAGACTAGATGGACTAGAGCCAGAAAATTCCAGATATACATTTCATTTGTTATAAAAATATCTCAAACATATGGCATTTTAATCCAAATCGTTAGAGCCATTTTCAAGAAAATCAAAATTTTCGAAACACTTTCCATGTAAGGGATAGTTTAAGGTGGAGCAATTTTCTTCAAATTCTTCGTGTCGCATCGTTGAAAGACATTAAATTTAAATATTAACTTTGGTTCTTAACCGACCTTTGGTTTTTGAGTTATGCTGTCCACAGACTGACACACGCACACACACACACACACACACACACACACACACACACACACACACACACACACGCACACACACACACACACACACACACACACACACACACACACACACACACACACACGGACGTTTTTCTAAACATGTTTTATGGATTCAGCGGGCCTCAGTATATATATTTCCTATGAAATCTCGACATCGAATTTTTGGGCGGAATACAATACTTCTTCCAGTTTCCTAAACGTAGTAGAGAAAGTAAAATCAGCGAACGACCTTGATTACGTAATAGATAAGACAGAAGGCAACGTTCACAAGGCATTTATTCCAGAACTAGAGGACGCATTGTTGCGTGTTTAACATCCATGGAAAGTAGGCTTTCTGGCCTTCCCATAAAGGATTTGAGTTCATTAGCCTACCAGTTAGCCGATTAAGCCACAGATTAAATGGAGGATTTAATGCCATATCCACTGACCAAACAAAATATAAAGACGAGTAAACGAAAAATCGGGAACTTGCTCCTTTGACTGAATCTTCGTATAAGAACCAACTAGAAATTGCGTTCAAAAAGAAAGAGAAGCGTGAAAAAAGAAAAGTAAAGGAAAAAAAAATCAAAAGAAAACACTACAGAACTAACTATCAAGTAAAGTTATAACTAAAGGCCGGAGGCATGTGCGTTTTTCCATAGTTATACTGCACTTGGACTTTACTGTTATCGCTCGCTCATGTAAACAACTGCAGGTAGGTACATCCTGACCATGAAAACCGCCTCACTGCAGCACAACCTACAAGAATAATGAACTATGAATTCTGGAATTGCAATTAAATGCTTATACATTATGCTATTTATTAACTATAACTGGGTTGCAATGTACATTCATAAGTTTTTAAATATGAAAGTTTGACGACCATCACTAAAGCAGTTTTTAAACAGTGAAAAACTTCTACGTCACACGATGTCAGAGTTTCAAATGTAAAGAATTCCACTCTGTCATCTGACGTGTTTTCCTTCTAAATCACTTTCAACATTTCACACATAGCTTGGTAATGATAACCAATATTTTTGTTTAAAACTTTCTGGAATTTAGCTTTCAGCTTTTCAATACCTGGCGTAAGAGGCATCCTATGAATTGAATTAGCTAAATATTTTATTATGCTTGTTTTCTTGGAGATTTCCAAACCCAATTTTTCTAATTGTTTAATACTTTTGGGCAACAGTGCAAAATTGTTGATTTTCAGATAGTTCATGTGATATCAGAAACTTTGCAGTTACATTAGCAACGGTCGCGTTATACTACACCTTGACCTTGCGTCTGCATACACTTGCAAGGCAATGCTTTACTAGTTCGCAGAGCACTATGTTACGTTGTTTTCGACTCTTGCTTATAGTGGCAGTTATTTACATATTTGATGGCTGTGCTGTACTTCTGACGTCATTCATACTCTGCGTCCAGCTAACGTGTACCGCATGCATCCGGCTTTTAGTTATTTGACATCAAACCTAATGCAGAAGTCACGAAAGTGATCAAAATTAATTAATTTCTTGTTTAACGACGCTGTCAATTGCCAGGATCACATCAGCGTCGCCGGTGTGCCGGAATTTTGTCCCACAGGAGGTCGTTTACATGCCAGTAAATCTACTGACATAGAGCTGTCGTTTTTAAGCACACTTAAAAACCATCGGTCTGGGCCGGATTTGAACCCGCGACCTTGGGATCAGTATAAAAAATGTCAAGAAAGCGTAACCAGAAATGAAAATGAGAAAAAGAACATTGCCAAAGATACTGGCAATGATGAAAATGGAGGTGATTTCGAATTTCTGCACTGTGGACAGTTCCATTCGACATCAAACGAAGGATGGTATCGTGCTGTAATTCTGTGAAATGGGCCCGTAATTCTTCTAGTGATATTGACAAATAGTCTTCAAATGTGAACATTTTGAATAGTTATGTTTCACAAAGGATTTTTTCCATTGAAATTGTTTCATGTAAACCAATGTATCCCGATCTCCACCGTATATGTGGCCGAATGGGAAAAATGATATCCATTTCTGAGGCACCGAAAAAGAATATTATTAATAATTAGTATCGTATTGTTTGTTTTCAGGGAGTACTATGGATATTATACTTCTCATTGATATCAAGACTGCCTCTCCACTTCCTCTAATTAAATAAGTATAATTCAATGTTACTTTCTCCACTACATATAGTAAGGAGAGGAAGTATTGTATTCCACCCAAAAATTCGATGTCAAGATTTCACCAGAAATATGTTTTCAGGCATCCTGAATAAAAAGAAAATTATTTTTAGAGAAAGGTCCGTGTGTGTTTGTATATCTGTGTCTGTGTGTGTGTCTGTCTGTCAGTGTGTGGACAGCATAACTCAAAAGAAAGGCCGTTAAATGCCAAAGTTGGTATTTAAGTTTAATATATTTCAAGGATGCGACACGAAGATTTTGAAGTAAATTCCTCCACTCTACACTACACATGGACATGGACAGTTTTTGATCGACAATTTAATGGACAAGTTTGATTTTCTCGACAATGACTCTAAGGATTTTGATTAAAATGCCGTATGTTTAAAATATTTTTGTGGCAAATGAAATGCATCTTTTGAAGTTTCTGGCCATAGCCCAGAAGTGTTTACTCTGGATGGCTTTTGCATAACTGGTAAAACATTAGAGGTAGATCGGATTTTGTATACAGAAAATGTAGGTCTCGTTAAAACATACAATTTATGTACAAAATGAGCCATTTTGGAGATATTCCTTGTTATTTGTGTGAGTGTGTCAATACTTAATTTCCACAAATGGTAAATTGTTGATAATTTTTTATATCTCAACCGAGCAAAGAGAACGGAATCTCAAAGCTTTAAAGATTTGACTATCGCTGAAAGCCACGTTTCCCTTGTACCTACATGAAAATGAGCAATAAATAATTTCTGCAAATGTTTATCTCAACTAACATGAAAAAGATATAGGACTAAGAGTTTGCAAGAGTGGTTAGTACAAGAGTAGAGAAAGTCATGTGAGTACAACACATTAGACTTTTAAGCTCCTATCCCCACCTTCCCCTAGTATGTGAATCTTGAACTGGCGTTCAACTTCTAAGCGTGTTTTCATGTAAGCAAAAACTGAAATGTGATTTACATCAGCCAATGAAGAAGAACAGAAATGGAGCTTGGAAATTCCTTTTGGGTTATTGACGACATACTAGAAGTGCATCATTCAGCGTCACGTACACGAATTCGTTTTCAAAGCAGAGATACATCGAATCTCAATAAGGTCTTCACATTGCATGTCACAGATAACGTTGTGACTACACCTCAGACTTTTAGTTCCCAAAAATCGTAAATCAGGTACCTATCTAAAATAGATTCTATGACAAATCAAAATGGCTTCCGAAATAGCTGAACAAAAATGGCATTATTTAATTTCCCATTAACCACTATCCGAAACGTTTCACTGTAGCTTTTTTCTACATGTCCACAGTTAGAATCACAGCAAACGACTAACACTTTTTCTAAGTTTTCAGCTGAGGAACTGCATCGCTTGTCGATAACACTGTCTTATAAGTCGAAAATGAGTGTGCGTCACTGTTACCGGAACATATATGTTGGTATTAGACGCAAGGAAAAATAAGAATGCTAATAATAATAATAATAATAATAATAATAATAATAATAATAATAATAATAATAATAATAATAATAATAATAATAATAATAATAATAATAATAATAATAATAATAGTAATAATAGTAATAATAGTAATAATAGTAATAATAGTAATAATAGTAATAATAGTAATAATAGTAATAATAGTAATAATAGTAATAATAGTAATAATAGTAATAATAGTAATAATAGTAATAATACTAATAATACTAATAATAGTAATAGTAATAATAGTAATAATACTAATAATAGTAATAATAATAATAATAATAATAATAATAATAATAATAATACTAATAATAGTAATAATAGTAATAATAATAATAATAATAATAATAATAATAATAATGTAACAAATAGAGAAAACACCAGTTACTGCTATTCACACTTTATTGCCTTTTAGTCAGTTAGCGTAGTGCTAACGTTACACTAAGATTACTTTTGTACAAGCTCAGAGCAACAGAACTACTGCCGAATCACAAATAAGAACTGTCAGATTGAACTGCTAGTCGGCACGACTCCTCAACGCTTCGTATACGTCTGTTCTTCTCTGCTGCCCGGTGCTTGGCAGCGACTTATATAGGTCCTTAGACAGAGGGAAAGTTCTGGAGGTTGAACATTCGGGAGTGCCTGTGGCGGAACGGTCCAGAAACCGCACCGCCATGTAATAGCTATTGTCTCGTACGCTCCTATTGTTGTCGGCGGCAGGTCGTTAGGCCAGGCAGGCGACTAGCTGGGTCTCCCCTCCCCAGTGTAGGCAATCAGATGCGGCGGGCGCGGTGACACTGCTCCCTCCTCAGAGTTGGTCGTCCCGACCAGCACTGTCACTGAAGATGATGATGATGAAGAAGATGATGAAGATGATGAGGATGATGATGAAGATGATGAGGATGCTGAGGATGATGATGATCATGAGGATGAGGATGATGGTGAAGAAGATGATGAGGATGATGATGAGGATGATGATAATGAAGAAGATGATGTGGATGATGATGCTGAAGAAGATGATGAGGATGATGATGATGATGAAGATGAAGATGATGATGAAGATGAAGATGATGAAGAAGATGATGAAGGTGCAGAAGATGAAGATGAAGAAGATGAGGATGAAGAATATGAAGAAGATGAAGAAGATGAGGATGAAGAAGATGAAGAAGATGAAGATGAATAAAATGAAGAAGAAGATGAAGAAGAAGATGGTGAAGAAGATGAAGAAGAAGATGAAGATGATGAAGAAGATGATGAAGATGATGAAGATGATGAAGAACATGAAGAAGATGAAGAAAATGAAGAAGATGAAGAAGATGATGCAGATGATGATGAAGATTATGATGAAGAAGATGATGATGAAGAAGAAGATGATGAAGAAGAAGATGATGAAGAAGATGATGATGAAGAAGATGATGAAGATGAAGATGATGAAGATGAAGAAGAAGAAGATGAAGATGATGAAGAAGAAGATGAAGAAGAAGATGAAGAAGATGATGATGAAGATGAAGAAAATGAAGATGATGAAGATGAAGATGATGAAGAAGAAGATGATGAAGATGATGAAGTTGATGAAGATGATGAAGTTGATGAAGATGATGAAGATGATGAAGATGATGAAGATGAAGAAGATGATGATTATGATGATGATGATGATGATGAAGACGAAGACGAAGATGAAGAAGATGATGAAGATGATGAAGATTATGATGAAGAAGAAGATGAAGAAGAAGATGCTGAAGAACAGCAACCTATAATTTTACTTATTAAGAGTTGTATGTTTCCAGGTTGGTTAGTATCTCCAAGCAGCTGTAGCACCCACAAGCGAAAGGGTGGAGCTAAAATTATACCGCAGAGTGGGTGGGCCTCGCGCTAATGAATGTTGCATCGAAACTGAGTTCCTATGTTTTCTGCAAGGCAATGACCTCAGACTGCCGGATTGTTTGAGCCATGTATTTGTTCACGTAGATGCGCCTGGCTCGAGGTTTAATAACAAAAGCGGTGTATTTACAGTTAAACTAATGTGTGCTAGTATGTTATTTAAGCAGATTAAAGACCTGGTACGTCATCATACTTTGATACTTGTTCTGACTGGGAAATGCTAAATCTGACTGCAAACTTCGGAAGGACAGGGAAACTATCGAATTGTGTGATTTATGCCGCCTAAGGACAACTATATATTTCATAGAAATGTAGATATATATTGGTGATACGAAAATTATTCAATTGAGTAACTTGCGTTATTCGTGGTGCCTAAAGAGATGAACTGTGTATTTGATTGAAATTCGTATGTCTATTTTGTAACGAACAGCAAAGGGTGGTAACTTTATAACAATTAGTTAATTAAACTCAGTTGCCTAGACGTCTTGTTTTATACTTAGAGAAAACGGGGTAACCCTCTCTCAGTTGGTCCTGCCGATTCCTCCGGTATTAGGGTCCTCGTCCTTTGTCATTTTAACAATTGCACCACCCCCACGGTGCATGCTTGAATCCAGTTTCTTAATGTGATTGGTCAGCTAGTAACGGAGGCACATAAACATAATCCTTTATGAATCCCCATAGTAAAAGTTGCCTGGTGTCAAACCGGGTGAATATGGAGGCCATGAGAAACAAGCTCTGTCATCCGGCCCCTTGCAGCCAATGCAACAGTTGGGTACAAGATTGTTTAACTAATCGCGATACTGAGTGAAGCAAGAAAGCAACGCAGCAGTTTCTACCAGGTAAATTTCTCTAGATTAGCTTCTTTCAGTTGAGGAAAGAGCCATAGTTGTAATGCATCACAGTAAGAAGCACCAGTTACAGTTGGCTCACGGAAAAAGAAAGGCCCATAAAATTTGCGCAGGGATATGGCCGAAAAACCATTACATTTTGGGGAGCCTTGTTATAACTGTACCATCTCAAGGAGATTAGATGACCCCCAGATGCGCAAATTGAGTGTTCACATTTCCATTTAGGCGAACTGTCCATTCATCATTGAAGACGATACAATACAGAAAATCTTCATCTTGGTGCAGCAACACTATTTTTGCAAACTTGGCACGTAAATACGTAACCTGTAGGTTTTAGAGCTTGTAACAACTGCAAATAATAAGGTTGTAGTTGTAAGCGTCTCCTTAAAACTCTCCACACAGGCGTCAATGGAATTGCTAATTCCCCACTAGTCTTCCGCACTTATTTCTTGAGGCTACACGTGAAAAACTTTCTCATTCGTTCAAATGCTGTTCAGTTAATTTGATCGTCCCGTGCTCTCACTTTACAAAGACAGCTGGTGTCTTCAAACTGATACCATCAACTGATTCTATTATCATTTGGAGGACTGATACGGCATACACCTTACACTATAATTACAGATTCAGTCCTTGCAAACTGCAAAATACAAAACTCCTTCTGTTAATTAGCCACCATCTTTGTTACTAGCACTTTCTAACCTAAGCCAGAGGAAACAGTGCATGGGCATGCGCACGGTGTACCGAACAAAACTGTATGAGTTGCTCTTTTATTTGATGTATAATTTATATACACATAGTCTACTTGCCAGGTTAATAAGCTGAAAATAAGGGACATTTCAAAAATATTTTCCCAATGCCTGAACACATTATCGACCTATTGACCTTTTTCTCTATTGATATTAGAGGGCACAGATAAGTTTAGTGTATTTATTCACAACATTTAAACAAAAAATCTGATGTGCTGCACTCATATGACTTTCTCTACTTTTGTACTAACCATTTTAAAAACATTTACCCCTATATCCTCTTCGTATTGGTTGCGATAAACATTTGCAGAAATCATCTTATTGCTTATTTCCTTGTAGGTCTAACGGGAATATGGGAATACAGTAGGCTTTGAGCGTGATAGTAAAATCTTTTAAAGCTTTGAGATTCCATTCTCTTTGCACGGCTAAGATATAAAAACAATGAATAACGATCTTCCATTTGAAGAAAGTTTGTTTTCCGATACTCACACAAATAACAATGAATATCTCCGAAATGGTTCACTCTACAAAAAATTTGTTTTGTTTTGATTTGGTCCTATTTATCCTATTGTTTTGATTGTTTTCGGTTTTGAGTTGTGCTACCCAAAGGCACACTTACATGCACTGAAGCACTTACTGACGCATTGACTGATGCACTTATTGACGCACTGGCTGACGCACTGACTGACACACTGAAACACTGACAGATGGCCCTTTCCCAAAAAGTTTCTTTTTGGATTCAGGGGGTCTCAAAACATACATTTCCGGTAAAATTCCAACATCCAATTTTTGGGTGTAACACAATACTTCCTCTACTTACTATACGTAGTAGAGAAAGTAAAACTTACACTTATTATATGGTCATCACCATTTCAGAGTTTAACTCATCAAGGCTCGTTCTGGTCTCATAGACATGGTCTTTTATATAAATACGCACTCAGTTGCCCGTGGTTAAACGATTTATCGTAATTTAAAAAAAAAGTTACTTAATACTCTTTAACCACGGATACCTTAAAGAACAAAAAATAAACAAATTAATAAATAAAAACTTGTCGAAGGCACTATCCAAACGCACGGTTAAACAGTCATAAATACTAGAGGAAGATAACCGAGTACAGAAACCCGTGTGAATGCAGTATGTTGCATTTCTGTTTCAATCACATAGAAAAAATGTATGAATTTCTGTAGAAGAGAGTATAAAAGAACGTGTTATTGTGTTTCGTAAAAGAAAACTGAGTACAGAAAATACTGTGAATGTATTCGTTGCATTTCTATTTCAAACATATAGCAAATTGAAACAATTGTTTCTGGAAGAGGGAGTAGAGAAGGACATATGAATGTGTTATGTAAAAGAAAACCAGATAGAATAAGCCATATGCATGTTGCACGTTGCGTTTATATTTCAAACATATAGGAAACTGTACTAATTGTACGCTGAAGGACAACTGGAGGATATGTGAATGTGTTATGCAAAAGAAAACGGAGGAGAGAAAAGCATGTAAATCCAGTACACTGCATAGTAAAATGGACAGCCCACAAGTGTTCTCCATGAAAAAATACACATACGTGACGAATTTCGAGGTGCTTGGTCAAAAGGTTTCGGAGATCAGCCGTTACATACATCTACACATCCATTATATTTACAGAATGTTAAAAAAAACTACAACGGAAATGCACGGTTTGGACGCCTTGGCGTATCGAAATGTGAGGTGGATGTACGTTCACATTTGGTTAATAAACTCAATATTGAGCTGTCTATATTACAAACGGGCTTCGAACTGTGTACCTCTTCCTTTATTGCACAGCCTATATCGGCGGCGGTGGGCCTCGTGCACATGGTCCAATACGTGCGATTGCCTTTGAAGATTTTCGATCTCTCCTTGGACTCCAGCCACAAGGTCCTGCGCTGACGTTACAGGAGTGCCATACACCATACTCTTCATACAACTCCACAGAAAATAGTCGAGAGGTGTCAGATCTGGCGATCGTGCTGACCATAGAACTGATCCACATCTACCAATCCATCGATTTGAATATGCGACGTTGAGGTGATTCTGCACATTTACATCAAGGTGTGCTGGAGCCCAAGTCGGCCATTTCAGCAGTTGTCTGCTGGTACTTTCGCACTGCTGTTAGAAAATGTTACTCTAGTGGAAACTCACAAGTAACGTAGTAGGACGTGCACCAAGGACTCTGGAGGAATTTATTGCATGCGCAGGAATGTTATTATGCTCAGGTCGCCCATCCCGGTATACAGGTGCCCTAAGGGTTGCATAGCTTCCATATTAAAATACCAGAACGAATCTTAACAAACTGACACATACGTTCGTGCTCAAGCTTCTACGTTCTTCAGCATACAAACTGTGCGTTTCCGGACAGGGGATCCTATCTGGATCAGTTTACCATTTCGCACAACATATAAAGCGTTGGTGGTAATTTTTTGGGACACCCAGTATTTTCGTTCTTTCTTACGTTCTTTCTCCTTTCTTTCCTTCTTTCTTTGTCTTTCTTTCCTTCTTTCTTTCCGTCTTCCTTTCTGTCTTTCTTTCCTTTTTTATTTATTCTTTCTTTCCTTCTTTCTTTCCTCCTTTCTTTCCTCCTTTCTTTCCTCCTTTCTTTTCTTCTTTATTTCCTTCTGCCCTTCTATCTTTCCTGTTTTCTTTCCTTGTTTCTTTCCATATTTCCTTCCTTCCTCCTTTCTTTCATCATTTTTTCCTCTTTTCCTTCCTCCTTTCCTTCCTGCTTTCCTTGCTCCTTTCTTTCCTTCTTTCTTTGCCTCTTTGTTTCTATGTTTCTTTCTCTCTTTCTTTCTTTGTTTCTTTGTTTTTTCTTCCTTTCTTTCTTTCCATATTTCTTTCCATCTTTCTTTTCTTCTCTCTTTCCTTCTCTCTTTCCTTTTCTCTTTCCTTCTCTCTTTCCTTCTCTCTTTCCTTTTCTCTTTCCTTCTCTCTTTCCTTCTCTCTTTCCTTCTATCTTTCCTTCTCTCTTTCCTTCTCTCTTTCCTTCTCTCTTTCCTTCTCTCTTTCCTTCTCTCTTTCTTTCTCTCTTTCCTTCTCTCTTTCCTTCTCTCTTTCCTTGTCTCTTTCCTTCTCTCTTTCCTTCTCTCTTTCCTTCTCTCTTTCTTTCTCTCTTTCCTTCTCTCTTTCCTTCTCTCTTTCCTTGTCTCTTTCCTTCTCTCTTTCCTTCTCTCTTTCCTTCTCTCTTTCCTTCTCTCTTTCCTTCTCTCTTTCCTTCTCTCTTTCCTTCTCTCTTTCCTTCTGTCTTTCCTTCTCTCTTTGCTTCCCTCTTTCCTTCACTCTTTCCTTCTCTCTTTCCTTCTCTCTTTCCTTTTCCTTTTCCCTTTCCTTTTCTCTTTCTTTTTCTCTTTCCTGTTTTCTTGACCTTTCTCCCTTTACCCTTCTCTTTACCTCTCTCTCTTTACTTTTCTCTCTCTTTCCCTCTCTCTCTTTCCCTCTCTCCTTCCCTCTCTCTTTCCCTCTCTCTCTCTTTATCTCTCTCTTTCCCTCTCTCTTTCTCTCCCTTTCTCTTTCTCTCTCTTGTTCTCTCTTCCTTTTTTTCTCAGTTCTCCAAGTACAATTTTTGGTTGTAATACAATGCTTGCTCTGGCTGTTGGTACGTGGCGACAGAGTGGAGCTGCAAACGGGATAATAGGTTTCCTGTTGGTCAGCCCTGCCGCTCGACATCCACTTGAAAGAAAGAGTGGGACATGGAAGACAGTGCGATCGATCAATGTTCTGAGGGGATTGTAACCTGAGAGATTCTGAGTGATGTGCAACCAAGACGTTCTTAGAGCTGAGATATGTAGATATACCTGGCACAGACTATAAATGCAATGTGCCCATGTGCAAAGAACATGCATTTATCGGTTTTATGTAAAAGGGTAGGTATATGCAAAAATGATTAGTCAAAGATTAGCAACCATAACAAATAGAATAATATCAGAAGAACAGACAGGCCTTAGAAAAGGAAGAAGCTGCTCGGATAATGTATTCAGTTTAAAGCAACAAAGAATTTAGAAACACACTGTTTATAGACTGCATGAAAGCCTTCGATAAAGTCTGTAGAATAAAATTGTGGAATATAGTACACAAAAAAGCATTTCATATCATTATTAAATAAAAATCTGATGTGTTACACTCACATAACTTTCTCTACTCTTGTACTAACCATTCTAACAAACTCTTATTCCTATATTTTCATGTCAAGATTCCTACAAATTATCTTACTGCTATGTCCTTGTAGGTGCAAGGGAGATATTAGAATACAGAAGGCTTTGTGCGACAGTCAAATGTTTTTGACCTTTGAGATTCCGTTCTCTTTGCACGATTAACATATAAAAAATGAACAACGATGTTGCATTTCACTAAAGTTCTAAGTTTTCCGAAACTCACACATATAACAAGGAATATCTCCGAAATGGTTCACCGTACAAGAAAATTTATTGAGACATAAATTGTGTATTTTACCAAGATCTACGTTTTTGTACAGTATGATTTGGTCTATCTCTAACGGTTTACGAGTTATGCAAACGTCGTCCAGAGTAAATACGACTATAGCCAGAAAATTCAAGATATGCATTTCATTTATCATAAGAATATCTCAAACATAGGGCATTTTAATAAAAATCGTTAGAGCCATTTTCAAGAAAATTAAAATTTTCGAAAAATTTTCCATGTAAAGGGTAGTTTAGGGTAGTGCTATTTTCTTCAAAATCTTCGTATCACATCCTTGAACGACCTTAAACTTAAATACCAACTCTGGTTTTTAACCTAATTTTCGTTTTTGAGTTATACTGTCAACAGACTGACAGACAGAGAGACAGACTGACAGACAGACAGACTGACACACAGACTGAAACACAGACACACACACACGGAACTTTTTCTAAAGATGCTTTTTTTTGGGATTCAGGGGGCCTCAAAAAATATATTTACGGTGAAATCTCGATATCGAATTTTTGGGTGGAATACAGTACTTCCCCTACTTACCAGTAGAGAAAGTAAAATGTATGAAAAAGGCACAAAAATAATCAACGAAAACCAACAAAAATAACAGTGTTAGACTAGATTGTCCACCGTCAACCACACTTTTTAGTATATCTTTTGACACGATAAGATCGTGGAACCAAATAACCACGGAAGGAATTGAGGAGTGTTTTTTCAAAACTCGACAGATGCAAAATTTCTAAATTGAGTTATATATGGTATTGGCATAATTTTCACCTTCTGCATCGTTCTGTGAAATCAGGTGTTGCAAATTTCGATTCTTGTCCTGTGTAGAAGGTAGGGAATATTAGCAGTTTTTTCAAAACACGTTAGATGCACTTGCTCAGTTAAAGCAAAGGTCGATAGATGCAATTTTATGATTTTATGATCCAGAGTGTATCAACCTGAATTCTATGAAACGCATGTTGGCATTGACTGCCATCTCACTGTTGCGATTCTTAGATTTCACATTCATTCCTGCAAGCTTTTGTTTTTCATTTATATCCCGCCTTTATCTGCAGAGGTCATATCGGTGACCTTGCCTATTGACAATGGTGTTACTCGTTTAACAGTGAGTTTTTCGGTCTTTGGTAGTTTTTATACGTTGAATTGACACACAAATTCACACTTTCATTCATACCTCCAGACTCAGGGAAGGATAAGGAATAATCTTGGCTGGAGAAAAATTCCTACCCCCTGCCAGGAATCGAACCCGGGACCACTTGCACAGCAGGCTGCTGTTTCTGCAAGCTTTGTTATACTTACATGGCATTTTTATTCTTAGTTGAGACACTGCACTGTACTATGCACAATGGACAGGAGGTCCGATTGTGAAAGTGTACCAGTCGTAGAATGCGCGGGAGGTAGGAATTGCAAAAACAAGGAAAGGACATCAAAATGCAAGTCAAGGAAAGCCCATACTTCAGCAATTAAATGTTCACACGCTCTCGAGTGCACTCCACGAAATCCTAAAAGTAAAGAGCATAAGCACTGTGTTCCTTACGAAACATATGAGTATTACATCTCCTAATCGCAGAGTGGTGAATAAGGAGGCTGCAAATAGAAAGCACACTGTTAGCATTAAATACAGTGTGAGAAGTAATGATGGCCGAGTATTGTCAGTATGTGCTGCAAGCTTACAAGAAATCACAGGGGTGTCAAAAGTTAAATTATCTCTCCTGGCTAGAAAATTTCACTTAACTGGGAATGTGCCAAAGGAAACCAGAGTAGGTGACAGAACAGGAATATTACAGAAGGGCATTACTGCTGCTATAAAGCAAGACATTAAGAAGTACAGATGTAGAGAAAGCCACTATGGAAGACCAAAATCAATTCGAGTATATTTACCTCCAGAACTTAATATCAGAAAAATGTCGACCAACTTTTGCAACGAAAGAAGATTAAGAATTCTACCAGTCTACTCGTTGTCAAAAACAAAAACATATTTTACAACTTCTTCAATCTTTCATTCCGTAAACCACATACTCAACCTGCAAAATGGGACTGATGAAGATTAAGACAGAGGTAGATGTGGAAAAGAGAAACGAACTAAGAACCGTGTACAGACTGCACAAACACTAATAAAGTTGAAAGCTTACTTCTTCATATTGTTTGAAATTTCTTTGTGTGTATTCAATATTTTTGTTATATAAATAAAGCAAAATATATTGTTATTGTGAATGTAGCAGTACTTAGTTTCTAAGTTTAAATGTAGGAGGTTCAGGGTTGTCAACCCGTATGATAGTTATGGGGGCATACGATAATTTGAATGTATTTACTCATGGTTGTCAAACTGTACGATAAATTTTGGGGGTGTACGATAATTTCAGTGCCGGCGAAATATCATTTTCACTGGTTTGTCACACCAGCGAGATGAAATTAATTATAAATAGCGACACCACTTTTGCACTCCACCCCTCTATGGCAACAATATCCTACTAAGCCTTCTAGTCCTTATCCTCTTGTTGCCAGAGTGTCCAGATCTGGTAATCTCAATGAAGAAGGCACTGTTCATAAAATAGATGATCAGTGGAGAAAACCCGGAATACATGATTTTCCGTGTGCAATTAAGAACATGCCTGAACCTGGCAGTTTCTGGAGCGCTGTTAAACACATGTCACCTTGGTGGAAATACTTATTTAAAAAAACTGGTAGAGGTTGCATTATCAGTGATTTCATTGCCCCACAGAAACACTTCTTGTAAAAGTGTTTTTTTTTTTTTTTTTTCAAACTAGCTTTAATAAAAACCAAATTGGAAACAGATTGGCGCTAGATACGGTAAATGGACTAATTCTGTCGTCTCAGCTTATAGAAGAATGTGGTGGGTACGAAAATTTGCAAGTCACCGAGTTGTTAAAGTTTATCTCAACAAAAAATTTGCATAATGCTGCAACAGTTGAGGAAGACGACCTTTCAGATGAATAGTGCAAGAAACATAAGTACTAAAGTTGTAATACTGATCATAGGTAGACTCTCTTTCAGGGGGAGCCCCATGTTGGAACTTTGCATTTAAACAACATTAATTCATTATTGTTGTCAAAAGCTATAAAAGATGAGTTCTAATATTTGTTGCAGATAAGCATATTAGTTTATATAAGTGCTGAGGCTTTCACGGCCGGCATTATCAACTATGTTAAGTAGATTTTCCGGGCTTGTGGGCCTTGCTCGAGTTGGATTACCTTCCTCCGACGTTTCGCTGAAAACGCTGCAGCCGCTAATAACAGAGGTTGACCCTGAAGATGCTGGACGCAGTTTTCAGCGAAACGTCGGAGGAAGGTAATCCAACTCGACCAAGGCCCACAAACCCGGAAAATCTACTTAACATAGTTCATATTAGTTTATGCTAAACAAAAACTGTTCTTTAAATCACCATTAAAGCAACCTGATAGTAAATTGATTGCATATTACATATATTATTTTCCAAGTGGGGGGGGGGCACGCCCCACCCCCCTGCCATACCTTCGCGACGCCCATAATACTGTTTGAGGTCATCAATCTTGTAAGTGGATACCATAAACATCAATACTATTCCAGTTTCATAAATATTATGCTGACACATTTATTGTTGTAGCATTTGGTTTATGATGTACGATAATTTTGAAAACAAATCTGTAATTTTGAGTGACGCTACGAAATTTTACTTTTAAATATTTGTATTTAGGCTTTCACGGCCGGTGTCTTGACTATTCGAAATATTTAGTTCTTCCGGGCTTGTAGGCCGTGGTCTAGACGGCATGGTAGATACCAACGTTTCGCCAAGTGCTGCGCTTGGCATCATCAGGGTAACACGATCCTCCTTCTACACTGGTTAGAGTTTGAATGTGGAAGCAGAGAAGTAGTGGAAATTTTGACCGTTAACATCCGTTACGGTTATTTATATGGGTGGGGGTGGGCGGGGCACTGTTGTGCTGGCTACAGTAGTGATTGGCCATTTGTAGGTGGGGTTTTATTACAACTGTTGTGTGCATCTGAAAGTTTATCTAAAACCGGTATCCATGCTTTATGTACACGTAGTATTTCTTCTTTGCGATTGAAGTTGTCTTTGTGTTTGTAGATTTCTATGGCTTACCTTTGTAGTCGAGCATAGTAGTTAACTGTAGAAGACAGGACTTGGATTTCTTTAAGTTGACATAATGGCCGAATAATAGATAGATAGATAGATACTTTATTTCACTGCTTAGAGCATGGCCCGGTGGCAGCGCTGTCAATATAATATACAATTCTTTACAATATAATATACAATTCTTTACAATATAATATACAACTCCTTACAATATTATATACAATTCCTTACAACATATATACAATCCTTTCATGCACTATGGTAACTATACAGGATTTCTTTTTAACCTCTCTTTGAAATGATTTACATTTGGAGGCAAAGTCTCCAGTAACTCTGCAGTCAAATTGTTCCAGTCATTAATTGTTCTATTGGTAAAGGAAAATTTACCTATATCAGTTTTCTGTTCCCTGTTTCTTATTTTTTTAGAGTGATCATTCCTTCCCCTATATGATGGTGTCAACAACCGCTTTGTTATATCTTTCCATGCAGGTTCCCCCTTATATGCTCTAAAGATTGCACATAGCCTTGCCCGTTTTCTACGTTTCTCCAATGATTCCCAGGAGGTAGCAGTGCCTGTAGGGTTTTCAAATCGCTTTCCTCTATCAACAAATTTAGCTGCTCCTTTTTGAACTCTCTCGAGTGCTTGTTTTTGACCAACCCGATATGGATCCCAGCATGCTGCGCTATATTCTAATATTGGTCGGACTAAGGATGTGTAAGCTAAATTTCGCGATTTCCCATTGCTGCGTTTTAATATTCTCATTACAAAGTGTAATGCTTTGCAGGCTTTTCCAGTGACCGAGTTTACATGTTCCCCCCATTCCAATCTTTCATTTATTATTACACCTAGATATCTAGTGCTACTTACCCTGGGTATTCTCTTGTTATCTAATTTATACATCACATTTTCTTCTGTTCTTGTCCTTGAAAATATAATTGTTTTACATTTACTTGGATTTATCTCCATTTGATTGGATTGCGCCCAGAGTTGAATTTTGTTTAAATCTTCTTGTAAGTTATTAACGTCACCTTCGGTCTTGATATTTCTATAGATTATACAATCATCCGCAAATAGCCGAATTTGTGATGTTATCCCTTTCCATAAATCATTTACATATGCTAAGAAAAGCAACGGCCCGATCACGCTACCCTGGGGGACACCTGAGGTTACTTCGGTAGGGGACGATAGTCTATTTCCCACCCGCACTCTTTGGGTTCGTCCGCTCAAGAATTCCCGAATCCAAATAATCACTCTGTTGTCTATTTGCATATTGCAAAGTTTTTCTATAAGTGGCCCATGAGGTACAAGGTCAAACGCTTTAGTAAAGTCAATAACTATTGCATGCACTTTACCGCCTGCATCGAGTGCATCAGCTACATCCTGACAAATAGCTACTAGTTGGCTCTCACAAGAGTGTCCATTCCGAAACCCATGTTGTCCTTCAAAGAGCCAGTGTGAATTATCCCATTCTTGTCTTAAGTATTGCCCTATAAGATGCTCGACTTGTTTACTTACTACTGATGTCAAGCTAACTGGCCTATAATTTGTCGCTTTGGTTCGATCCCCTGTTTTATAAATAGGAACGACTATAGCCTGCTTCCAATCCTGCGGTATACTTCCGTTATTTACCGTTATTTCGAATAGCCTCAGCATATATGGCACGATTGCCTCTCCTCCAATTTTAAGAAAGTCGCCCGAAATGCCGTCCGGACCGACTGATTTATATTTCCCTAATTTAAATAATCTTTTTCGAATGTCGCTTGGTTTCACGATCATAGGGGGCCCCTCCGTTCTTTTAATACTCGCATTGCTCTTTACTTGGAACACTGAAGCGAATTGCCGATTAAATACTTCCGCTTTTAACAAAGAGTCGGTAACTTGTACATTTCCATTTTTTATTCCCGGAATCTCCTCCTTGTTACCCCTGCGCCTTCTCACGAATTTAAAAAACTGCTGCCAGTTATTTCTGTTAGACGAGAGAATATTTTTTAAAAAATTTTCTTCAGCGGTAATCTTCTCTAATAAAAGTTTATTTGACAAGACATGGAATTTATTTGCGTGATTAGTACTAATTTTACGTGACCCATATGCTCTCCTAACTTGTTTCTTTAGTCGTTTTACTGTTTTGTTGTAATATTCTGGGTCAGGGTTTTTTGTGAGTGTTTTACGGGGTATAAATTTATCTGTCGCTTCCACAACGATTTTTTTAAAATTTTGCCATATTTTTTCAACCGAACTTCCAGTTTGGGACCACAAGGAATATCTATCTTTTAGGAATTGTTGCAGCCTTGGAATGTCTCCTTTATAATATTGGTAAATGTGTTTCTTTTCCCCTGTATGGCATTGGGCTCGAATTCCTTCTACTTTAACCACTGCGCAGTTATGGTCACTTATACCAGGAGAAACTTCACATTCTAGCACTGCTTCCTCCGGCTTCACCAGGAAAACGTCTAGAACCACCCCCTCCCTAGTTGCGGTTTTTACAGTTTGAACAAAGCCACCTTCCCAAATTAGGTCATTTACAATAGCCTGCGATTCCCCTCCCCTCACTTCACCCTCCCAGTTAACTTTTGGAAGATTTAGGTCACCCCCTATGATTACCTGCTCGCTGGCCTCACTTTCAAGAACCCGTTTTGCAAGTGATTTTAATGAGCCCAAGTCCTCACTTGGTGGCCTATATATACCAACTATCCGCCATTTATTTTTCATATAATTTCCTGAAATTTCTACTTCTAAGATTTCGTATACCTCATCCCGCCACACTTCTGCCGCATTGTGTATGTTTTTGACACAAATAAATATCCCACCCCCTCTACCGTTTCTATCTCTTCTTATTACCGCGAGGTTGCTTCTAAATATTTCTGCGTTTGTGATATCCGGCTGTAGCCAAGATTCGGTACCTATTACTACGTCTGGATCATATATGTCTATTAAGTTTGAGAATTCTAATTTTTTGTTTAAGATGCTTCGGCAATTTACCTGCAAAATCACTAGAGACTTACCATTGCTATTTGATGTTTTGCCCATACTCTCGCCGTCCCACAGTCAGTTTCCTTCGTCCTCGCTACATCCGCCATCTCGTCCGTCGCTGACCTCGCTCCTTCTGCCACCGTTCTCGTCCCGTTCTCCGCCATTCTCGACCCGGTCACCGATATTCTCGTCACGTCCGTCGCCGAAAGATGCAGCCACTCTAGTAAAGAGTGACGCCAATGTCGCCGCTCCTCTCCTATTTAGATGCACTCCGTCACGTCCTAAATCATTTTCTCCTATCCATGAGTTTGGGTCAACAAATAGAAGTCCCAGTCGTTCTGCCACCCATTGGAAAGAGTCATTTAATCGGCCCACCTTGCGCCAATTTACGTCTCTGCGTCGTATCACACCACTTAAAATTACTTTAGCTGCGGGAAATTTACTTTTCACTGTTGTAGCCAAATCGTACATGTCTCCCATTATGTGGTCTATGTTTCGCCTTAGGTCATTTGATCCCACATGCACAATTACTGTTTCCGGATTTGTTTGTTCCTGCTGCTCCACAACCTTCTTCATCTGCTCCGTTCGTATTCCAGGGAAGCATTCCACATTCAATTCTGCACTGTGTTTCCCGACATGCTTTATTATTGAGTCTCCTAAGACTAAACAAGGTTTCCCTTGTGTATGCTCGTCTTGGGTTTTTAACCTTTTAATTTCTTCTTCCAAGCGCTGTATCGTATCTTCAGCTCGTTTCAGCTTTGCGCGCAAATGTTGTACCTCATCCAGCATCTGTTTAGTTCCTTCCCTCTCTTTTTCCTCCATCGTGTGGTTTTTTCCGCACTGAATACACCTCCAACTGTCTTCAATTTGCTGCGTTTTCTTTATTTTCTGGCAGCTAAAGTGATACCAGTTCAAACAGATACTGCAGAGAAGCCCCGTCCGTAAGTTCTTTTTGCATGTCTGGCATTTCACCGCCTCTTGCACTGGTCCCGGGTTTAGTTCTATGCCACCTATCACTAGTAACACAGATAACACTAACACATAGAACTGAATAAGCCTTGGTGATTCTCCGTAGCTCTCCTGATGTAGCTTTCGCCCAGTTCTACCTGTCCACGTACCGATCCTCGCCCGGTATGTCTGAAGGTCACACCCCATTACTAGCAGGTAGCAAACACGTCCGATCCTGACGACTTCCCAACTCAGAATGATAAGGCATGCTCTGCCACAGACGATTTATCCGTATGCCCCAATCTGGTGCGACGCTCATGTTCTTTTAATCTGGTGGCCACACTGCGCATGGTAGTGCCTATATATACTTTACTTTTAAACATTGGCAACCCTGAACAGGCTACTTCGATATACATAGGTATAAAATGTTGGCTGTAACTATTCGATCGTAGGGAAAAATCTTCTAAAGACACCACTCTATTCGGGAGTTAGGTTTTAATCAACTAAAAAGCTCTACTTCCTGTCATATGATGGCGTCTCTTGGAACTGCTGGAGGCATTACTTCATCTATGGTGTTCCTTTTCCCTATCTGCTTTCGTCAATTTATCTCTGTTTGGATTCACTGTCATTTTCTTATCATAATCATGTTTCTCCAATAGAACATCCTGGATGAAGGTTGCAATAGCTTTCCAATTGCTTTCGTTTTCCAACATAAATCCAACTATGTTATCCACTATTAGTATTCCTATTTTATTTTGAAGGTACTGTCTCTTTTCTTTCCAGTTTGTGCACTTAAATAATCATGCCCTGGCTTATCTGTTTCTCCACAACGTAAGCATGTATTAGTTAAAATCAGACCAAATGGGTAGAGATAAATTCTAAAGCATCCATGTCCGGAAAGGAATTGAGTTAAATAGTACTCTGTCTCTCCGTGCTTTCTATCTATCCATTTTCTGATAGTCTTTTTGTCCAATGGCCAGTTTTATCTTCTCTATCCCATTCGAGCTGCCATTTCTTTAATATATTTTATTTTACTATCCTTTTATTTCTGTTCCATTGTAATCCACTTGTGTACTTTCTTTCTTTAACTAGCAAGTGTATCGAGATCATTCCTGCAAAGACCTGTAATGCTTTTGTTGAAATAGTTCTACATCCACTAGCTATTCTAATTGAGATCTTTCTTTGCTGTTTTTCTATAAGCTTCCTATATGTGGTTTTATCTACCCAATCTCCCCAGAGTTCCGCTCCGTATAGAACGACGGAGTCAGCTACGTTGCCTAGTATACGTCTTTTGTCAGCTCTAGGCCCTCCTATATTTGTATTAATCGGCTTAAAGCTGCCAGTGTTTTCTGCTTTCTCTGTTACGCTTTGAATATGCGTCGACATACGTAAGTTATAACCCATCTGTGTACCAAGGTAACTTACATTTCTCGTAGATGTTATACACATATCATCAATGTTAATTATAACCTCTCTATAGTTTTGCTGCCTACTAAAATTACAGCCTCAGTTTTTTGTGGTTCTAATGTAAGCCCTTTCCCTGCCATTCAGGACTGGACTCTCTTTATATGCCATCCTACTCGGTCTTCCGATATAATATCTCTATTTTCATCGCATATTACTAGAGCGAAGTCGTCTGCATAGCCCACTATTGTTACCTATTTGTTCTCCCATTTCTTTCTTGAGTCAAAGTAATTTTATTTCTGGTCTATTCACCTTATGTTAACGCCTAGGAGATATGTGCTTTTGCGTGCAGATTCTTTAATCCTAATGATTTACTCTATGACAGATATAGAACCTAGTTTGGTAGATACCTTCTTGTACAAACAGCGCCAAAGAAACTCTGTCTGTACCTCCGGTCTAAGTCACATTATTTATCGTTATGTGAAGCATTGGGTATTTTAGTCCATGGTGCAAGAATACGTTGCCTAAAGCAAGTAATGAAACGACCACGCCTTCGTGCAACGAGAAATTGTGACATATACCGGAAGTGCAGTGAGATTTTCATTGGCGGTCACTGTACCATCAACATGAGCACTGTGGTTACAGATATCTTGCGTTCTGTAATAGCCCCTGTATCGTTGTTTGGGTAATTTGACCACAGGGGCACTACTGACATAATTATCTTCTTGTGCCATCTGATTTATTTCTATAGTTTACTCTAAGAACGGAACTTTGGGATATGGTAGTGATATCAAACGATGCACTCGAACGCAACCGCACTCGTTGGAGCTTAGCAGGTCCACGCTGCCCGTAACAGCAGTACTTGCTTGCTGTGCTTGGGACAGTGTTAGGGATACAATGGAAAAAGCGAAAAAGTCAGTCTCTTAACGTAAGTACAGAAATGAATAAGTACTGTAACATATTGGATACACTCTTATAGGTGGCAGATTTGCAAGTTGGTGTGGGCAATGCCGTATGTGGGCAATGTTTCAGAGGTGGAATCAGGACTGAAAAATTCAATGCCATAGCCGGGATTTGAACCACGAATCTTCCGCTTACTGAGCTGCTGCTTAACCACTAAGCTATGGCATTGAATTTTTCAGTCCTGATTCCACCTCTGAAACATTGCCCACATACGGCATTGCCCACACCAGCAGTAAGCTTGTTGGCTAGTTACCATCTCAAATCTAAACTGGATCTCTTTTCCTTGCCCTATTCTGTTGATCCTGAGAATGTTGCAGTTGCACTTCAAACAGAACTTCCTAATTTACGCTTTGATTCAGACAAGTAACGGCAAGTAACGGGTACTACACTAAATTACATTAGGCTTATCTGCATCACACCAGATGTGAAAATTGATGACCTCGCGAGCACATTTCCTATATTTTCGAAAACAATTCTGGTTTACTCACAATAGTAATTAATGTTGACTGATTGCCTGTATTTCTCTCATGATATTGTCTTTCAATTCTTATAAAGTGGTCGGATTTGATGCGTACACTTTATCCTTTTATGTCCACCATAAATAAAAATCACTGAGACGTTTAGCACAAGAGGTTAACATTTCCAAGATGTTTGCTTTATGGCAACGAAACTTCTGAACCTTAAGCCGTATAAGGTAACTGTAGTTTATGCTTTACAACCACAAGACACCAGAATTTGGTTTCATTATTGCAATGTTTTTGCTGTCCGTTCATAATGCCGACTCTAACCACTTGTTCTTCACTGACGAAGCATGGTCTTACCTTCGAGGTTACGTTTCTACTCTAAACAATAGATACTGGGCTACCGAAAATCCCCATGTTATTCATGACGTACTTCACCACGCCGCAAAAATTGGGATTTGGTGCTCAGTGATGCGCGTGGAATCATCGGTCCCATATTTTACGGCACAACAGTTGATTCACAGGTTTAGATAAATTCTATTTTAAATAGTTTTTCAGTAATTAACCAGAAATGAAAGATTGTGTGTATGGTGACACAATACTTAGTTGAGGATTGTGGCCACCACGTTCCCCTGACCTACCTCCATGCAATTTTTATTTATGGCAAACGTCAAAGAATGAAGTGTACGTATCAAATCTACACATGTTACAAGAATTGAAGGAGAACATCCCGAGAGAAATAGAGCCCGTCAGTCAACTTGAGTAAATCAGAATGGTTTTTGCACTTATAGGGAATGTGTTCGCCAGATGCACTTACAAGATATAGCTCCACTAAATATTGCACTTCCTAGCTTCTTTCAGAAACTTTCTTCGCTAGTCTCCAGTAAACAAATATAAACTCAGACATGAACGTATACTATAGTTTGGCACAGTCATTCATGACTGTTAGAATGATTAAATCAAACCGATCGAGTTTTGGCGAGCAATCTATTTTGCATGATAAGCTATGATTTTGCTATCACTATTGATTTACAAGTAATTAATTTACCCGTTTCATTTCTGACATGACCATTCATTCAGAAAGCATATTACATAACTGTAAAATTAACCTAACATATATGGCACGAGAGATAGTGTGTTTATTCATTGCACAAGCTATACAGATATTTCACTGGTTTTGATCGATCAGATTAAACGTTTTGGTGTTTAGAGCACCGACAGCTCTGCAGTAAATAAGTCACAGTCTGACAGTTGTCAGTTCCACGAGCGTGTTACTGAATTTAATAAAATCTGTATACGACTTATTGCCCTTTTGAAATATGTTTACATATAGAAACGAAATGGAATCTACCAGGAAGATGCCTCACGTGGTGTTGTTTATGGGCCCGTGTGGAACTCGCAGGTTTCAATGCCTACTATGTTCCGACTAACAGGCCTTTTTGTAGTTTTCTTCAGTTGTTAGGTAACCATCAGATTGGATATCCAATACCATATCCCAGCGACGTCAACCCAAGCGCAATTTCATGACCTTCACAGTACTTGCGAGCACGAAGCGCTCCGAAATAGACTGTGGTATACACACAGGTAGCGACGGCGTTAAGCAAAACATAACAAAATATCGATGAACAAAGTTGGAAGGGAAACTGAAATCAACTCTTTATTATCGTTTCTGTTTGTTTGGTTCAAAAGCATTTATTTACATAGATTTTGTCATCATAACGCTTTAATATGAATTACAACAGTAAATGTAGAAATTAGCATGCGGATTTTTAGGTCCTAAAACTTAAGCTTCAGGTGCCTAAATTAGGCACCTTTATGTTCTAAAATAGGTTCTAAAACTACTTTGAAAATCAATGTCAAAACAATTCAAGTATTTCATTAATAGCTTACTAAAATTATATGAGTCATAGAATCCATGCATACCAAATAAAATAGGTTCTTTAATCATTAAAGCTCTTTCCAATTAACGCAAAATTGAAAGAATAATAAAGTCAACGACCAAGAAAGTGTGTAACATAAACGCACATTTAAGTTCAGTTTTATAAAGAGTTATCAACAAATTCTTACCGCTAAAGATAACGTTGTACTGCTGTTTATCTGCATTACCTTACATGAAGCATATAGGTGAATATCAGATTTTTTATTTCGCAGAACGTTATAAACATAAGATTGTGGTAGCCAGTACCACCTCCGGATTTCTCTTGGTTACACGAGAGCTGCGGAGGGACTTCTCGATAACCCTGTAGTGTTGCTTGGTTTTATATTTTCACATTTCTATATAATTAGATGCACAATAGGTAGCAAGCACTTTTTACATATTTTCCATGGTGTGGGTCAGCAACCCTTAAACAAAGGACGCGTCACAATTGCCAAAAGAAGGGAGGGTGAACGTTCCTTGTAACAATGTTGTCTGCTATCTGAACATCCCATGGTCTTTCTAGTTCATTTGCAGCCCAACAATTCGAATAACGTTTGGTTTAAAATAAATTAAAATTAAGATTTAATTGATCTATTGTAAAATAGGACAAAAGAGTCTCCGATGCCTAAATGGGCATTTTAGATGCTATGAAGCTGGACAAGGAGAAAGAGAAATAGCACATTTCTTTGAAGATATCTGTCAAGAAGAAAATAGGTTATAAACTAAAGATCCTCGGTCTAGTAATTATTAACAAATCAACTTAGTGTTCCGAGACCAAACCTTAAAACCACTAAAGATAAGGTCTGTTTATATAATAAATAATTAATCTTACGATTCAAAACGTATGATTCAATTATTCAATTCTGGCACGAAGAACTCCTCTGGAAGGTGACGGAAAATTACACCCAGGCAGGAGAGAAGTGTAATAAACCCATTAAGTGCAGTGAAACTTCTCTGGGAAGATAGGCTCAAGATCCAAACATTCGCATGCACAAGTCAACACTATCCCGACTGGTAGCCAGGAAGAACTTCATGTTCCACAAGAAAAACAAACGGCAGTCTGCGCTTACTGATGTGCATAAGAAAATACGGATGTCCTGCGCAAAGGAACATGTGAACTGTGACCTCGTTAGGTCCCTAAGGGGCCAGTTGAGTAGCTACTTGACTGAGAAGTAGCAGCCCCTGGACGACAAGACCCCATAACCGGCCGGGAGGGACCGGCCCGCTGACCACGTTCCACCTCCAGTACTGCAACCTACTCATGACCCCTGTGGTGGGAAGAGGTGGAGGACGCAGCGGTCGGGTGGTAGGCCTTGCCAGGATGGGTTGTTATGCCACAGGGTTATGGTTACTACGTATAGTAAGTAGCGGAAGTATTGTATTCCACCCAAAATTTCGATGTGGAGATTTCACCGGAAATGTATGTTTTGTAGCACCCTGAATTAAAAAAAGAAAAATTATAAAGGGACCGTATATGTGTGTGTGTGTGTTTGTGTGTGTGTGTGTGTGTTTGTGTGTGTGTGTGTGTGCGCGCGCGCGTGTGTTTGTGAACAGCATAACTCAAAATGGAAAAGTCGGATAGAAACAAAATTACCAAATTTGGTATTCAAGTTTAATATCTTCCAAGGATGCGACACGAAGATTTTGACGAAAATTGAAAATTCCGGCACCCTGAACTACCTTTTACATGGAAAAGTTTTTGAAAATGTCCATATTCACCAAAGTAGCTCTAACGATTTTGACTAAAATTCCACATGGCAAATTAATGGCAAATGAAACGTATATTTTGAATTTTCTGGCTATAGCCTATGTAACCTGTATATTCTTGACCTTTGTATAACTGGTAAAGCACGAGTTAGACCAAATCTTACTACACAAAAAATGTTGATCTCGTCAAAGCACGCAATTTATGTCCAAAAGCAATTTTTGTGGACTGAACAATTTCGGATATATTCCTTCTTATTAGTGAGTTTTGCAATACTTATACTTTTTCAAATGGAAGGTTGTTATTCACTTTTTTATTTCTTGACCGTGTAACGAGAACGGAATTTTAATGCTTTAAAAGCCTGCGGTATTCCCATATTTACTTGCACCTACAAGAAAATCAGAAGTAAGATAATTTCTGCAAATGTTTATCTCGACTAACATGAAGATAGATGAATAAGAGTAAGAATAGTTAGTACAAGAGTAGGAAAAGTCATGTGAGTGAAAAACATAAGATTTTTTATAACGAAGACAGGTGTCGAAATATTATTCTTATTATTATTGTTGTTATCATTATTAATATTATTATGCTGAAATGAATTGTGGAATATGAATATGGAATGTGAGTAATAATGTACAAAGCGTGAATACTATGGCGGTTAAATTCGTATAATAATCAAAGCTAAATGTCAGTACAACAAATACATTTGCTTCATACGCGGTGACAATGTGAGCAATACCAGATCAGTTTTAAATAAAATAACAGACACAAATAAGTTCTGCATAATGCAATGATAGAACAATGGAGGCATTCTATTACTGCTGATGTTATTTGCGTTGCCTATTCGAATAAAGTTGACGCCAAATGAGGATATTCGTGAATGTATGTATATCAATATTACAGATTCCCTAGCCTGTGCATTTGGGACAAATCTATGTGCTGATTCATCAATGTCGTTTAAAATCCTAAGGGCACCATGCCTAATTATGATGGCTTAAGACACTTTACTCACTGATTTCCTTACACTTTGACAGGCGAAAACGTATTTTTAACGTGTACCTATTCAAGGAGTATGAATTAACTCTTATACAAAGTATTCTTACAAACTCTTATTCCTCTATGTTCTTCATGTTAGTCATGATACAAATTTGAGGAAATCTTATTTTTAATTTCCTTGCAGGTGCAAGAGGAATAGTGAAATGCAGTAGGCTTTTTAGTGATAGTCAAGTGTTCTAAAGCTGGTCGCTATATGAAGGCTTAGCAATTCCGTTCTCTTAGCACGCTTAAGAGATAAATAAGTGAATAACAACCATCCCTCTGAGAAAACTTTAAGTACTGCAAAACTCATACGAATAACAAGGAATATCTCCGAAATGGTTCACTCCACAAAAAATGTATTTGGAAACAGTTCGTGTTTTAACGACATCTACATTTTTGTTAGGAGTAATAGTCTTGAAACTATTAAACTTAAATATCAGCCTTGGCTTTTGAGTGACTTTTCGTTTTTGAGTTAGTCTTTACAGACAGACAGAGATACAAACAGAGGCACAGACACAGAGAGACAGAGAGTCAGAGAGACAGGGTGACAGACAGAAAGAGACAGAGACAGACACAGAGACAGACAGACACAGAGATAGACACACAGAAACAGACAGAGACAGTCAATCAGTCAGTCAGCCAGCCAGCCAGCCAGCCAGCCAGCCAGCCAGCCAGCCAGCCAGCCAGCCAGCCAGCCAGCCAGCCAGCCAGCCAGCCAGCCAGCCAGCCAGTCAGTCAGTCAGTCAGTCAGTCAGTCAGTCAGTCAGTCAGTCAGTCAGTCAGTCAGTCAGTCAGTCAGTCAGTCAGTCAGTCAGTCAGTCAGTCAGTCAGTCAGTCAGTCAGTCAGTCAGTCAGTCAG
Organism: Tenodera sinensis; assembly: GCA_030765045.1. Taxonomy (NCBI): domain Eukaryota; kingdom Metazoa; phylum Arthropoda; class Insecta; order Mantodea; family Mantidae; genus Tenodera; species Tenodera sinensis. The sequence goes on from CM060972.1 coordinate 30,022,006, forward strand.
TCAGTCAGTCAGTCAGTCAGTCAGTCAGTCAGTCAGTCAGTCAGTCAGTCAGTCAGTCAGTCAGTCAGTCAGTCAGTCAGTCAGTCAGTCAGTCAGTCAGTCAGTCAGTCAGTCAGTCAGTCAGTCAGTCAGTCAGTCAGTCAGTCAGTCAGTCAGTCAGTCAGTCAGTCAGTCAGTCAGTCAGTCAGTCAGTCAGTCAGTCAGTCAGTCAGTCAGTCAGTCAGTCAGTCAGTCAGTCAGTCAGTCAGTCAGTCAGTCAGTCAGTCAGTCAGACAGACAGGACAAGGCACACAATGGGAACGAGAGAGTGGGTGGTCTGGCGAAACAGGCAGCGGAGAACAGCGAACTTCCAGTATGTTACGACTGTAAACCACCCAGTGTTGCTATAAATGAATTGCAAGCAATAAACATAACCAAGTGGGAAAGTGAGTGGGAAACCACCACAAAAGGTGCAATGACAAAAACTGTGTAAAAAGCAGACACACTGAATTTTCAGTTAACTGGGAAAATTAACCACCTTCTTAACAGGACACGGGAAAATAAACAGTTGTTCTTATTTGTTTAAAATCAAAGACAGTCCTATGTGTACATGCGGAAAACCAGAACAATCAATAGATCACATACGAGGAATGTGCAAAACTAGAAAAAGAAAGACAGATTTTCAGAAACAATATGATTATCAAACACGGTTCAATAAAACGAAAATACTACATGACTACATCCAGGAATGAATATCATATATTAACTCAATATATTTAAGAGCGATTTTGAATGTATAATGTATAACAATGCATGTAGTATTACTATAGTTTGTAAGGGAACATGCTGTAAATAAAGTGTATTATATAACACACCACACACACACACACACACACACACACACACACACACTCTCTCTCTCTCTCTCTCTCTCTCTCTCTCTCTCTGTCTCTCTCTCGAAGGAACCTGTTGCTACAAGTGCTTTTTTGGGTTCAGGTTACCTCAAAACATCTTTTCGGTGAAATTTCGACATCTGTAACTGTAATACCGGTCAAGTAAACGTGGAACAACAAAGCTAAAACTTTAAACTTGTATATTTAATAGAAATAAATATTATTTGGGATTGAATTACTTCAGGCAAAATAAAATGGAGATGTATACGTCTAAAAAAGTTCTTTGGTTATTTCCATTGTAGCGACTGGATTTTCAGATTGCCTGTTCACGCGTATAACCGTTCGGGAGTTAAATTAGTGCAAATGGCGTCGGGGACAAAATATGCGGTTAGCAAAATAGGAGCAGAAAGAAGTTCTTGCCATTTTGCGCCTATACTGCCGTATATAAAAAGCACATGCATTAAACACTACATAATATGTATATCATAAAGCGTACGCAGGAGAAATGTTTTAACGCCAGCCATGTATGTGTGTAGCAACGGAGGGGGGATAGCTTGACGCACCGTGACGCTTACACGAATCTTTTGCAGGCTACTAGCCCCCCAAGGGGGAAGAGATGAGGAGAAGTGAGACCGTAGGTTTTTCAGACAGTGGAGCCAGCGAAGCCTGGAGACTCACAGAAGTCCCGGACTGACAACAGGTTGTCGCAAAGCGGACAAAGAGAAGCAGAGTCCCATTTAATAAAAGTTGGCCTGCTTAAAATTGCAGTGGCCAATGTGTAACCGAGCCAAAATTATCTCCTCGCGACGAGATGTGCCAAAGGAGGTTACCCAGTTTATCGGAACTTCTTTCACTCCTCTAAGGTTATTACCGCGGAGAGCTAACCTCTATTCGTGCCAGCACAACTCCACCACTCTCCGCACTTCAAGCCTGAAGTCTTCCGAAGTAACACCAGAGATGGTATTATTGGATTCTGTGGTTGCCACCTTTGCTGCCAAATCCACCATTTCATTCCCTGGGAAACCTATGTGACCAGGAATCCATGCACACATCACGTTAACGCCAGAAGCGTGTAAAATATGGAGGACAAGCTGCATACACTGTACAATAAGATACAATAATCACTCAAAATTAGGTAGTTACCAAATTTATAACGGCGCAAATATAAAACGGCTCGGTATATTGCATATAGATCTGTAGTATGTATGGAGGTGCTGTTCTGAAAATCAAATGTATGTAATTAGGTTCTATAGGGAAGGAGTTCCGTCTCCTTCAGCTGCTGTGGTGTGATCACTGCGTAGCTCTAGGACTCGTGGTACTTCTGACATTACCAGAAGTAGGCCGGGCCGTACATCTGAACTCCTCCCGTATGGGAGATTTAGGCATTGAGTAGGCAGGGTCGTGGGACGCCTCAACGTTCTCGGATACTAGCCTGCAGAGCTAGTAGCCGGTACACTAGACATCCGGTGGCCTCACCGAGGTTGTCGGTAGTCTTCCCGGATGGGTTGACGCACGTAAGTGACGTATGCACCTCCGTCCTCTGTGTAACAGCAGAGGAGAGCCTTTTTAGTAAACAAGGTGTTGGCCTAATGGGAAGCTCCACGGAGGGAGGGGCACTTGGCTGTCACTGGTTATAGAGGGGCTGGGGGAGCGTCAGCTCTTTGGTAAATCCCTCACCTTTTAAGGTTCCATACACACATGCACATCCGACACTAATGGTGCTTTTTTACTTTCTCTACTGGTAAGTAGAGGAAGTATTGTATTCCACCCAAAAATTCGATGTCGAGATTTCACCGGAAATATATGTTTCGAGGCCCCCTGAATCCAAAAAAAGCATTTTTAGAAAAAGGTCCGTGTGTGTGTGTGTGTGTGTGTGTGTGTGTGTGTGTGTGTGTGTCTGTCTGTCAGTCTGTGGACAGCCTAACTAAAAAACGAAAAGTCGGTTAAAAACCAAAGTTGGTATTTAAGTTTAATGTCGTTGAAGCATGCGGCACAAAGATTTTGAAGAAAATAGCCCCACCCTACACTACCCTTTACATGGAAAATTTTTCGAAAATTTTGATTTTCTTGAAAATGGCTCTAACGATTTTGATTAAAATGGCATATGTTTGAGATATTTTTATGACAAATGGAATGTATATCTTGAATTTTCTGGCTATATCCCCTGTAGTCGTATTTACTCTGGACGTCTTTTGCATAACTGGTAAACCGTTAGAGATACACCAAATCATACTCTACAAAAATGTAGATCTTCCTAAAATACACAATTTATGTCTCAATAAATTTTCCTGTAGGGTGAACCATTTCGGAGATATTCCTTGTTGTGTGTGAGTTTCGGAAAACTTAGAACTTTAGCGAAATGCAACAACGGTGTTCATTTTTTTATATGTTAATCGTGCAAAGAGAACGGAATCTCAAAGCTTAAAAAGATTTGACTGTCGCACAAAGCTTACTGTATTCTAATATCCCTCTTGCACCTACAAGGAAATAAGCAATAAGATAATTTGTACGAATGTTTATCTTAACTAACATGGAGATATAGGAATAAGAGTTTGTTAGAATGGTTAGCACAAGAGTAGACAAAGTCATGTGAGTGCAACACATCAGATTTTTCATTGATGCAAATGAAACGTCGGTTAGTGTAGCCTGACAAAAATTCTTTAAAAAAGGCATCGGCATCTTGGACTTCTGGTATACCGTCATTCTATGAGACATGGCAACCAAGGGGGTAGAACCTGGAGACCTTGGAAAACATGTTAGGCGTTTCAACAGCAAACTTGAAGCCCCTGGAGCCGTAAACTTGCCGGTCTTGGACTAAGGGAACTTTTTCTACATCATTCGTTTAGTATGGTGTTGAAAAAGGAGACGAGTGTTGGGTACGTAGGCATACATATAAGCGAACAGCCATAATTTCCAAAGACGACGTCACCAGCTACTTGGACGGTACGCAAATCAAAGAACAAAATAGAGGGAGGGTTAAACCATGCATCCCTTCCATAAATATCCCTGCTGCAAACCAAGTCAATTAAAACTGATAGGTAAACAGGAGTAAAAAGCGCAGGTGATACCGCATGCCTTCAAGCTAAACTAAGTAGATGGTTCAGCAGCAGCCGATGTCAAAACAAGTTTTTGATATTTGCGTGGTTTCACATGTTCATTCATGGAAAAGTGATTTAGCGCATTAGGAGAACAGAATATTTGTAAGTCCCACACCATGTTGCAGCGCGGTTTACAGAAGTCTATATTTCCAGCATGCAGCCTGAGTTTATTGATAGTCTGTTCCATATTATGCCATCGTCTGTCGTACACACAAATAGGCGTTTGCTACACTGTCCCTCTCTTTATCATGAACAAATACAAATGCGAGTGGTGTGTCCGATAGACGATATCATAGGCAACAGACTACCAATAAACTCAGGCTGCATTTTCAACCTATCGACTTAGGTAAACCGGGCTGCAACAGAATTGTACGAATATTCGTACAAATATTCTGCTCTCCTAATGCGCTCAATCATTTCCATGGCTGTGCTTATCAAAGGCCAAA